>JAOWBW010000556.1:655161-862883 GCA_026119855.1 Campanula takesimana
CTAACTAGGGGACTTCCACAAGCTAAACATGAAGGTCATGTTAGGTCCATGGGTATTAGATACATGGGAGATTGGGCCTAGGGCAAGTGGGAGATTATTGGTAGTGGTGCCCTAGGCACGTTTATAAACGTTGTAATTGTTATCATTTATGTCATATCAATAAAGAGATGTTTTGATTATTATTGTTGTTTATGTTTACTTATAATAATCTCCGTCCCTAGTACTTGTTAAGCACTAGTATAAAGGCTAAATGATCATGGGATGATCATGTTAGATTTATGGGTACTTGTTTGGAACAAGGTACTGGACATGACCCGCTATATGAGATTTATGTCATGGTCTATGTCGTACATATAGCTCATATTAGTTATGTCATTCGAATCCTTAGACATGAAGTTATTATAGTCTTCCACTTGATGAACATTATGTTTGACATATTCGAACGCTACCTTTAACCGGGTAGTTATAAAGTGTATGATTGGCATAATCGGATTCACGTAGGGAAGAATAATAAGATAAATAAATTTGCCCCTCTTCGGATAGATCTCAAGCTTAGGCCTCTCGTAGGAATGATGTTGATGAAAATGTTCGGCCAGACTCAAAAGATTGATTAGCTCAATGTCATTTGGATTATCAACATATTCGGAATCGAGAAAGTATTGAACAAAGACAAGTTGACCGTTTGACCATGACTTGTGTTCAATGAGATCGTGGACAAAGGGATTGTGACATATTCTAAAGGAATGCGAACTTGTATCTAGTTATACTATTTGGGTAGGTATGACGGTTTGCTAGAACCTAATCATATCTTATGGATTTATGTTTGAACCCATTGCCAACTTAGTATAATCCTAGAGGTTCACACACAATGGAACGAATCCTAAAACGACTATATTGGAAAAATTAAGGCCTTCTGATCCTGGTGTGCGACCGCACAAACCAGGCTGAGCGGCCGCACAGGTTTTGGGCGACCGCACACCTGATTTTGGGCGGCCGCACAGTGTGTCGGGACAGACTTCCTGATTTAATTAGGAAAAGGATTTTGGACGGGTTTTGACACAAGTTTCCTATTTGGAATAGGTCTAACTTGTATATAAACAGCCAAATTCGGCCAGAACTATCCATAGCCTTGTGCAAGTCTCCAAAGAGTTTGAGAGAGTTTTATTTGTTCTAAGACATCCTAGATTGAAGAACAAAATAATACACAAATAATATTCCATATAGTTTCATATAAATTGTGAAAACGTGTTTCACAATTTTGGTCTAGCAACCAAGATCAAGTGTTCTTGATATTCGTTCAAGGTGTGGATACCGCTAGAGGGTGAAGCTCATCATCTTCAGAGTTCGTGTTCTTTCGTGATTAAAGCTTCAATTTCTCCACCAAGATCAAAGACCAAATTCAAAGTCATCAAGGGTTAGTTTTTCTAGTATTCATATTGTATGCATTTGATTTAATCATATGAATGGATCTATGGGCTTTGGTTTCAAAAATTTTAAATGCTATTTTCCGCTGCGCATGTTACTCCGAAACCCAACATTTATAAGTTTGGTTATTTAATATTTTTAATATTAAGATTCATTGCTAAAAAAATTTCTCAACCCTTTATATTTAGGAATTTGCATTAAAACCCTTATAAAGTATTATGGACTTCATCTAACCAATCCATCCATCACGTGCTCGACACATGACAACTTAACGAAATTTCTAACGATTCCGTCAAAAAGCCCTAGATTGATGAAAAAAATATACGTATTGAGCCTTGATTCACCAAAAAAAAAAAATTTAGGCTCCGCTTGGGGAACACCCTATGGAGTTCAGGCCCTAAATTGTAATTAACCATTATAATAACCCCCGTCCCTAGTACTTATGAAGAACTAGTATAAGTTTAATTGATGATCATGTGTATGTGATACAAATTAAACTTATGGAACTTGTTGGTGAACAAGTACAGGACTTGACCTACTATGAGATTTATGTCATGATCAAATGTCATAATTAAATCTCATTTAGTTATATCATTGGAATCCTAAGACCTGAGATTATCATCGTCTTTCATATGATGAACGTTGTGTTTGACGTACTCAAACGCTACCCTTAACCAGGTAGTTAAAGGCTACGATTGCACAATCGGATTCTTGTAGGGAAGAATGATAAGTCAAAATGGGATGTTGTCCCTCTTGTCTCAAGAGAGATATCTGCTTGGCCACTCGAGAGTGAGATTGATGATAGTGCATGGCCATGCCCAAATGAATTGATGTGATCAATGTCATTTTCTCATATCAATCTACTCGGGATCGAGAAAGCATTGCACTAAGTTGACTTAGACCGTGGCTTATGCTCAATATAATATCGCGTGACAAAAGGATCATGGTATGTTTTATGAGGATAAACGAACTTCGTTAAGGTATATTAATTCGGTAGTCATGATGGCTTACTAGAGTCCGTTCATGATTTATGGGTTTGACCTTAGTCAAACTCATTGCCAACTTAATATAATCCTATAGGGTCACACACAAAAGAACGAATTTACAAAAAGGGCTAAATTGGAATTTTAGAAAAGGGCGTAAAATCAGAATTAAGGAAAATCAGGAAACATGTTCCAGAAAGGAGGGTTCGGCCGGACCCAGGCCTTGACCCGGTCGGACCCCCTCTGATCCTTGTGACCCGGGCGGATTCTTCTGTTCCGGGTTACAGGCTTTCCTAATTCGATTCTGACAGGTTTTTGACTTATTATCCTAAAGTGTTTAGGTTTAATAAGTATAAATACCCCTCTCTTAACCCTAATCTGTATGGGTAATTATGGTAGCCTCCATGTGTTTGAGAAACACATTTCTTAAGTTTTGATTGAGAATCAAAGTTCAGGAACACCAATTAATTCATATAGCATTTTGATAGAAAGAGTTTCTATGGGATCTAGCAGTCTAGATCTAAAATTGTTCTAGATATTCGTTCGTGTGTGGATACACATAGAGGGTGTTTGTTTTAGCATCTCAAGTTCGAGTTTGAGAAATATTGATTTGATTGATATTGTGAGTGTAACAACATTTTAATTTAAGATGATTGGTGTTGTGAGTGTAACATCATTTTATTTTAAGAAGTCTAAGTGAAGCGGAAGAATCAAAATGAAAATAAATCTAAAAAAATGAAAATGAAATGAGAAGGAGAGAGATAAAAGATGTTAAAACAGAAACTTGCTCATTCCGGTCACAAATATAAGTAAAAGTAACTAAAATTACACTTATTAAGAAAGTAGTTAAATTTAGTTAATTGTCTTGATTTTATAATAAAAATATATTAAAATTACTATTATATCATCATATTAAATGTGTAATAAATGTTCACTTGTATTTGAAAATGAGTAATTAATTAGGGGTATTTTTGGTAAAAGAGTATTAAGTATAGTTACATTTAATGTGTTTTGTATTGGAACCTAAATTTTTTGCTTATATTTAGGTCCAAAAAATGCCCAATTTTTTTGCTTATATTTGTGTCCGGAGGGAGTAAATAAGTTGGAGGATTACAAATGTCGATTGGGCATAAAAACTACTCCATCTGTTCTGATTTAAAGTTTTTAGTTTGACTTTGTACGGGGATTAAGAAAAAATAAATATTGTGAGTATGAAAAGTAAAGTAAGAGAGAGAAAGTAGGTAGAGAGTTTTTTTTTTGTGAAAATGATAGTTTGACTTTGCACGAGATTAAGAAAAATTAAATATTGTGAGTATAAAAAGTAAAGTAGGTAGGGAATTTTTTTTTTTTTTTTTTGAAAATGACAAGTACCATGATACAATCCTTAGATAATAAAGTGAAGTAAAAACTTTAAATTGGACATTAAAAAAAAAAAAAAAAAAAAAGTAAGAACCTTATCAGATAGAGGGAGTATAAACTTCTGAAAATCCCCCAAATCAGAGAAAACTAGAGGGAAAATTAGAACAAACCCTATATCCCATTTTCTCAACCGCCATAACGACTTGAAGAATTTTCCCTCTTCCCCAAATCAAACCTACCCTAACCAAATAATTTGCTCCCTTCATTTCATTTCACTTCACAAACACATACACGCAGTTGAAGAAAATGACCCAATTAATGAAAACAGCTTCAACAACCGAATTCAGCCTTCAAAGTTGTTGGATGGATGTATCCAACAAGACCCATCTCAAATCCCATCAAAATCACTCTTTAAATCCACCCAATTTTCCCTATTTTTCAATTAAAGACTCCATCTTCTGCTCATTTTTTCTCAAACTATGTGGGATTCCCTTGGAGCCCTTTTCTCAAGAAGTGAGGAAAATGGTACCACCAACAACGATGAGGAGGCTCTTCGCTTGGCTGCATTGCACAGATTGCAAAAGTCTCCGACCCACATTAGGGCTCGAACCTCTATTTTTAAGAACACTGCAGGGGATTTTGAAGTTGTTGATGTTCGTAAACTCCAAACTGAAGAACAGAAAGTTGTGTTGGATAAGTTGATCAATGCTGTTAATGACAATGCTGAGCTGTTTTTCAATAGAGTTAGACAGCGGTTTGACAAGTAAGTTTGTTTAGATTGATGCTTGAATGTTAGCTTTCCTATCAGCCAATTCTCATCTACTCCAAATTTTGACTATGTCACTCTGCTATTGAGCGATGCATTTGAAAAATAGAGTACTAATAGCAATTCCCTTTTGATAGTTGTACTTGCATTTGAAAAACTATATACTAGTAGTTCATTTTTCTCCCTCACTCTCAAAATGAGTGTCCCTTTGTAAAAAACAATTGTTCTAGTTTTTAGTGAAGTTACTATATTTACCGTTCTTGACTATCATTTGTTAATCTGCACTTGCAACAATAGAATGAGATTGATATACTTATTAAGTATTATGCCTCTAGAAGTGGTTAGAAATCAACTTCCATTATTGTTGTGAAAAATTCAAAAAGATTCTCATTTGGGATGGAGGGAGTACGTTTGCTGAATTTGTAAATGAGGAAGCTTTATTCATGAAACTAGTAAATCTTTGTTACCAGATTAGAGTTGATTATGAGAATTCAATATAGAAAAGGTCAAATCTTGATGTCCGTCAGTGTATTTTCCGGTCCTCTCCATGATAAGTTCCCTTCAGTAATCTCGAGATATGAGTGACATCTCCTATACTTTATCACAGTTTCAAATTGTGAGCCTCCTTGCCCTGCCCCTGCTTCAGACATCATCTATAAGGAAGCATCATCCACGGCTGTTTATTATGCAGCATTGGGTCTCATTTAAGTTGCTGAAGTTTCTTCTTTCTTTCTTTCTCTTTTTGTGTGTCAACCTATAATTAGAGCACTTGAATTCACAAATTACTTAGTTAACTAATTTATCTAAAAGTGTGTCTTATCAGGCATAAGTACTGTCCCACTACTACGTTTGTTCGTACTTGGCCCATGAAAGATAAGATCTTATTATTTGGGCTTACCAGTAGTTTTGCATACGTTATATTCAGTTTAAATTTTCTGTAACGTGTGCCAAACCATCATTTTGAAATTGTAATAGTTTTGATGAAATTAATTTGTATAGTGTGATCAATAGGGTGCCTGTAGCATATTTACCTTTTAAGGCAAACGTGCGGCTAATAAGTGAGATCTGACTCGTCATCTCTATTATTTGTAGTGTTGGTCTGGAATTCCCAAAAGTTGAAGTTCGATTCAAGGACCTGAGGATAGATGCATCAGTCCATGTCGGAAGTAGAGCATTGCCCACTATTCCAAATTTCATATGCAACATGACCGAGGTATGTTATGAAATGGAAGATCATTAATGTGCAATATAATTACAAATAAAATGCTTCAGACTTTTTTTTATTATTATTTATATAATAAAAACACTGTTTTTGTGCATATAGTATTTGTATTACTTTTTTCCATTTTCCTTTATGAATAAACTAATATAAAATTTGTAGGCTTTCATGGGGAAGTTGAAGATTTTCTCTAGCAGAAGAAAGAAAATGGCAATTATAAATGACATTAGTGGTATTATAAGGCCTTCTAGGTAAAGCTTGAGTATCAAGAAGTCATTTGTTTTTTTCACGCCAGTCATGTGTCGTTAAACACAAATGTAATCTTGCAGATTAACTCTGCTTTTAGGACCTCCAAGCTCCGGAAAAACGACTTTGCTTTTGGCTCTCTCTGGACGTCTGGTACAAGGTTTACAGGTTGCTACATTTAAAACAGTTGACAGAATAAGTGCTAAGACTAAAGTTTTCTTTGTAGGATTAATAAGTTGATGCATGGATAAATCTATTTAGGATGTCTGGTTTCAGGAAAAGCCATTGATTTTAAATCAACATATGGCCAAATTACGTTTACACCCCCAAAGTATTCCACCAAATCCCACTTTGCACCCCTGTTTGAAAAGTGGGTCTGTTTGGTACTTCATTTTTTAAACTGTCTGACTTTGCCCCCTGACTTGCACTTGGTCAGGGGATAAATTGGGATGATTTGGAATCTGTCAGGGGGGTAAAGTGGGATGATTTGGAAATCAAAGCACCAAACAGACCCACTTTTCAAACTGGGGTACAAAGTGAGATTTGGTTGATACTTTCAGGGGATGATTGTAATTTGGCTGCAATATGTAGCTTAGTAAATTTATTTTAAACTGCATTGAGGGGAATGTGAATAGATCTATATATATTTCCCTTAATGCAGCTTAAAGGGAAGGAAAAACATAGCATGTTGGAGATATTATTGATATATCATCATTGATGTGGTTGTGTTATTTTCTGAAGATGAGTGGAAGCATAACGTACAACGGACATGAACTAAATGAGTTTGTGCCTCAACGTACTTGTGTGTACGTCAGCCAGCAGGACTGGCACATGGCAGAGATGACAGTAAGAGAAACTCTTCAGTTTTCAGGATGTTGTCAAGGTGTTGGATTCAAACAAGGTAACCCTTTTTTGATATTATATCACTCATGTAAAATGAACTTCGGTTTGATATTAAAGCTTGATACAGATATGCTTATGGAGCTTTTAAGAAGAGAGGAAAATGCAGGAATAAAACCTGAAGAAGATCTTGATATATTCATAAAGGTATAATCTTCGGAGCGGAGTTTGTTTTTTGACTCTCTATATTCTTTGGAATTTAATGTATCTGTTTCCGGGTGCCTAAAGTAATAGTTTTTCTCTTTAGACAATAGCCCTTGGTGAGCAAAAGACAAGTCTTGTTGTGGAGTATATTATGAAGGTACAGTATTGGATATTGCTGATTTTCTTCTTAATAATGTTGCATTGTGCATGAAAAGTATCTTATGTAGTTTGTATATCATTCTGAGATTCTTACAAAGATTTTAGGATTGGATACATGTGCCGATACTCTAGTGGGAGATGAAATGCGCAAAGGGATCTCTGGGGGCCAAATGAAGCGTCTTACTACGGGTCATTGCCCTGCTCAGAATTGTTTGATTTTGTTGAATCTTGTTTGTTTATCCTTCCTACTAAGTTTAATACTCCCTCCGTCCCAAACTGATAGTCCGATTTAACTTTTCAAACATATTAAGGTTACATTATAAGTTTTGGAAGTTTTATGATTTTGAAGCCTTAATCTTGGAAATGGGACCAAGTTTCTGGGTTAAACAAAAAGGGGAAATGGGACCATCATTTTGGGACTGAGGGAGTATTTTTTTTTCCGGTACATCTACTAAGTTTAATAAATACCACAGGAGAGCTTCTAATGGGTGGATCAAGAGTGCTTTTCATGGATGAAATATCAACTGGGCTCGATAGTTCAACTACCCATCAAATCATCAAGTATCTGCAACACGCCACTCATTCTCTTGATGGAACAACAGTCGTCTCTCTGTTGCAGCCAGATCCCGAAACTTACGAGCTTTTTGACGACTTGATTCTTTTAAGCGAGGGTCAAATTGTATACCAGGGACCCCGTGAACTAGCTCTTCAGTTCTTTGTCACTATGGGTTTTTGTTGCCCAAACAGGAAAAATGTGGCCGACTTTTTACAAGAAGTAAGCATTAAATTTTTGTTTAAGCACTTCGATATCCTAGAATTATTCTTTTATCTTACTCCCTCCGTCCCTTGGTACGAAATAACTTTGAACATTAATTTTAGTTTTATTTAATTATACTAATGAAAATATAGAACTTGCTATGATAGTATTTATAATGGTGTATCAATAAAAGTTTTGTATTTTCATTAGTATAAAAAAAACGTTCCTTTGTACTAACGTCAAAAAAAGAGGGAACAACATTTTGGGACAGAGGGAGTATTTCACTTCTCACCGAACCCAAACCTTTGTACACAGGTTACATCAGTAAAAGATCAAGAACAGTATTGGTTCCTTGATGAGCCTTATCGATATGTACCCGTGGGGAAGTTTGCAGAAGCATTTAGATCATTTTCCTTTGGCAAGTCTTTGTCCCGAGAGCTGGCTGTTCCTTTTGATAAACGTTATAGTCATCCTGCAGCCCTGTCGAATAATATATATGGTAGAAAGAGAGTTGAGCTACTCAAGATGAGTTTTTCCTGGCAAATGTTACTTTTCAAGCGGAATTCATTCGTCTATATTTTCAAATTCGTCCAGGTAATACTTTTTGCTTTCTTCTAAACGACAACACCAATGCATCATGGATAGTGGAGACTATTATTTTCGTTCCAAATATTTTGGTATTTTACCCCCGCCATCCCATAATATATGTCACACTTTCCTTTTAGTCCGTCCCAAAATAAATGTCGCATTTCTAAATAAGAAAATTATCTCGTGTAACTTTAGTATGGTACAAGCAACATACAAACAAGTAAAGCACATTTCTTACAAACATTGACTAGTCAAATGCGACATTTATTTCGGAACGGAGGGAACATGAGTACAAATCGATTTGTTTAAGGTGTCAAGCCTAAATGACTATTCATTGCCGTAATAATGGCTGCATTGAGTAACAGGACAGAACATGTTTGTTATTTTCCATAATGATCAAGAAGGAATTCTTCAGCTCTAAAATAATTGTAGAATTTTTATTTTTTTTTATATGTTATTCATTTGTTTCAGTAGCATGCAGGCTCTAAAGATCTACTCCCTTCGCCCCAAAATGATATTCCCACTTTTTTCCCGGTACTACGAAAAAACTTTGAGCAATAATTTTAGGTTTATTCAATTATGCTAATGAAAATCTAAAACTTGACACCATCAACAAAACTACCAATAACAAGTTTTAAAATTTCACTAGGATAATTAAATCAACCTAAAATTAGTGCTCAAAGTTCATTTGGAGTAATATCGAAAAGAGGGGAAGATCATTTTGGGACGGAGGGAAGCCAGCATTTCTCCAGTTATACTTGCTAATACAGGACAATCTGTTGTGCTTTGCAGCTTCTTTTGATTATCATGATTATGTCAAGTGTGTTTTTCCGGACGACAATGCACCATGATTCACTTGAAGATGGAGGTGTTTATCTTGGTGCACTCTACTTTGCAATAGTAATGATCCTTTTCAACGGCTTCATGGAGGTTCCGATGGTGATAGCTAAACTTCCAGTTCTTTACAAGCACAGAGACTTGCACTTCTACCCATGCTGGGTTTATACACTTCCTTCATGGATTTTAAGCATACCTTTATCCATGATAGAGTCCGGTATATGGGTCGGAGTTACATACTACTTGGTCGGCTTTGATCCTGAAATAAGCAGGTCTGCATTATCCCATTTGCCGAGCCTTTTACTCCCTCCGTCCCATAATAAATTTCGCTTATTGACTTTTTTGGTTAACACAATCGTAGTTTGACCAAAACGTTACTAAAATCTAATCATTCTCGTGAAATTCTAAAAATTATTAAATTTTCTTCAATCTTTGGTCAAAATACAATAAAGTTGACCAAAAAAGTCAATGTGTGACATCTCTTTAATGCACGAAGGGAGTACATCCTTTCTTATTTTACATTGTTTTTTTCCTAGAAATTAATTTTCATATACTGGAGTTAACTTACAGACTCAAACTGGCTTGTATCAATTCTGCAGATGCCTGCGACAGTTTCTGTTGTATTTCTCTTTGCACCAGATGTCTATAGCTCTTTTTCGTGTGATGGCATCCTTGGGCAGAAATATGATTATTGCAAACACTTTTGGATCTTTCGCGATGCTGGTTGTTATGGCACTTGGAGGATTTGTTCTCTCTAAAGGTTAAACTTTAATCCCTCTTCATGTTACTAATAAAATTTATGTAGTCAGTTTGCAAAAAAGAAAAAATGGGAGTGGCTTATTTTTTTTTATTCTGACAGATAGCATACCTCATTGGTGGATTTGGGGTTACTGGTTTTCCCCTTTGATGTATGCTCAAAATGCAGTTTCCGTGAATGAATTCCTTGGCCATTCTTGGGATAAGGTAATATGAGTTTAAGGTTACCCACACGCTTATGCTCAATTCTCATAATGTTCCGTCTAGGAACATTATAATTGGCGATCACTGATCTTCTTCCTTTGATATGTAGAATGCTACATCAGATTTCAGCCAACCTTTAGGGGTGATGCTATTAAAGGTCCGTAGTCTCTTTCCAGATGATTACTGGTACTGGATCGGTGTTGTTGCCTTGCTCGGTTATGCAGTTTTATTGAACGTTATCTTCACACTTTGTTTGACTTACCTCAATCGTAAGTTATTTTCTCTCGAGCCGCCCACCAATCAAAAAAGAGACAAAAACTGTAATTCTTTTTTATTTAATATTTGCTAGTCCTTTTCTTTTATTGGCAAAACCAATTGTTTGTACACAGCCCTCGGAAATCACCAAGTTGTATCAAAAGAGGATGCCAAGTACAAAGACAAGGGAAAAGAGAGTGAAACGTCCATTACTGAGCTAAGAGATTATCTGCAACATTCGCACTCCTATGCTGGTTTGTGAGAAGCCCTTTTACATTTGAATTATTTTCCGCCCTCGACTAAATTTGAGTGATTATTACGTTATATTATTTTCCTCTCCATAGGTCAAGAAGTTAGAACTCAAAAAGGGATGGTTCTCCCATTTCAACCCCTTTCACTGTCTTTCAGAAATATCAGTTATTACGTTGATGTCCCTGCGGTAAACTTAAAACTACTTCTCTTCCATTTTGCAAAGGAAGATTATTTGAGAAATTTATCATTTTTTTTTAAGGAACTGAAGCAACGAGGTGTATTAGAAGATGGGTTGCAATTGTTGGTCAATGTTACCGGAGCATTTATGCCAAGTGTACTGACTGCTTTAGTTGGTGTGAGTGGTGCTGGTAAAACAACTCTTATGGATGTTCTAGCTGGTAGGAAAACCGAAGGACATGTCAAAGGGAGTATTTATGTTTCTGGGTACCCGAAAAATCAAGAAACGTTTGCTAGGATTTCTGGGTATTGCGAGCAGAATGATGTTCACTCTCCATGCTTGACTGTTCATGAATCACTCATGTTCTCTGCTTGGCTCCGTTTACCTTCTCATGTTGTCTTAAAAACAAAAAGGGTAAGCACTAACATTAGTTCACGAAACCTTCTTTATAAACTAGCTTTTGTTAACGTTATTTTTTTTTAAAACGAAAGTTTCTTAAAACGGGTATAAATTTTGACGGTTGTGCCCTTTTACCAGCAATGACCCGGGTGCTGATGTGCAGGACTTTGTAGCAGAGGTAATGGAACTTGTTGAGCTAACTCCTTTGAGTGGAGCGTTAGTTGGGCTACCAGGGGTTGACGGGTTATCAACAGAGCAACGGAAAAGGCTGACAATTGCAGTTGAACTAGTTGCCAATCCTTGTATTATATTCATGGACGAGCCTACTTCAGGACTGGATG
Organism: Campanula takesimana; assembly: GCA_026119855.1. Classification (NCBI taxonomy): domain Eukaryota; kingdom Viridiplantae; phylum Streptophyta; class Magnoliopsida; order Asterales; family Campanulaceae; genus Campanula; species Campanula takesimana. The sequence goes on from JAOWBW010000556.1 coordinate 666,930, forward strand.
CCAGAGCTGCCGCCATTGTTATGAGAACTGTGAGGAACATTGTCAACACGGGACGGACTGTTGTTTGCACTATTCATCAGCCCAGCATTGATATATTTGAATCCTTTGATGAGGTTTTCTTCTCGTATACTCTTATTAGTGACTTATAGATTTACTCCGTGCAGCCTTAATTATATGAAAAAGGATTAAATTCATTTTCAACCATCGTACTTTCACCCGACTTTCACTTTAACCATCCTACTTTATTTTTTTCACAAAAACCACTCTACTTTGGAAAACCTCTCATCCAAACCCAAAAATCGCGGATTAGGGCACAGATTAGTGATGGACTAGACACGAATTTGTGGTTGCGATGGGAGGTTTTCAAAAGTAGAGTGGTTTTCGTGCAAAAAATAAAGTATAATGGTTAAAGTGAAAGTCAGATGAAAGTACAATGGTTGAAAATGAATTAAAACCTATGAAAAAAATAACCACTTTCACACAGATTAGGAAATAGTTAAATTAGTTTTATTGTCTTGATTTTATAACAAAATGAGTTATCACGTAACTAGTGTGTCGCCCGTGTCACAGCTTTTACTTATGAAACGTGGTGGGGAGCTCATTTACGCTGGTCCATTGGGAACTAGTTCTCGCAAACTTATCAATTTTTTTGAGGTTCATTTCTTATTCAAGTTGATATTCCTAATTTCAGTGAGATATATGTTTGTATATCCGTAAATTCCTGATTCCGTCCTTTTCTTTTAAAGGGAGTTGAAGGAGTGCCTAAGATAAGGCCAGGCTATAACCCTGCTGCTTGGATTCTCGAGGTTACTTCCCCAGCAGAAGAAATCCGTCTTGGTGTTGATTTTGCTGAAGTCTATCGCCATTCAAATATTTTTCTGTATGAGAACATGTGTTTTAAGTTAAACATTACATTAAAAAAAAAAACGTTTCTTTTACTCCCTCCGTCACAAAATAATAGTCCCATTTCCCCTTTTTGTTTGTTTCAGAAAGTTAGTCCCATTTCCAAATTTAAACCAAAATCACTAAATTTCCAAAACTTGCAATGTAGCCTTAAAATGTTTGAAAAGTCAAATGGGACTATCAATTTGGGATGGAGGGAGTATCTCATACTGAATTCAACATCTTCTGTTTCAGGCAAAACCAAGAACTTGTTGAAAGCTTAAGCAGGCCAAGTCGAGATTCAAATGACTTAAACTTCCCCACGAAATATTCTCAGTCATTCTTTGCCCAGTTGCTAGCATGTCTTTGGAAACAAAACCTATCTTATTGGAGAAATCCACAATATACTGCCGTACGCTTTTTCTACACGGTCATTATTTCGTTGATGTTTGGGACAATATGCTGGAGATTTGGTTCTAAAAGGTTTCTATCCCGAATATTTTCCACTGTTTCTTTTGTTACAAGTATATTGTTTTTACATTTTTCTATATTGCAATAACAATTATCTTCTACATTGAAATAATAATTATTATCAATCCTTTTTTTTTTAAGGGAAACGCAGCAGGATATCTTTAATGCAATGGGATCCATGTATGCAGCAGTTTTATTTATCGGGATCACCAATGCTGTTTCTGTCCAACCCGTGGTGTATGTTGAAAGGTCTGTTTCCTACAGAGAAAGAGCAGCAGGAATGTATTCCGCCTTACCATTTGCATTCGCACAAGTACGTCTTACTCCATTTATTTTTTCTTTTTAGTCCATTATTTTTCGGAATAATTAATGGCTTACTATTGCCCATAATTTCGCATAATGGCACATAGTCATTAGTGACTGCATAATACAAAGTACTTTCTTAAATGTTTACAAATAATGCAACGTACTAGTTTTTTTTTTCTTGCGGCGTTAAATATAACGGAACTTCTAGCATGGCACTGTGACGTAGTGCCACATCAGCAGAAAGTTACTACCAGTATTGCTGACCTGGCACTGATGAGACAGTGCCCTGCTCGCAATTCCATTAGTTTTTTGATGTAATAAGGGTATAATTTAGTGCGCGGCATATATGTAAACATTTAGGAAAAGTACGTTGGATTATACTGTCGCTAACGATTACATTGCATTATTTGTAAAATTCACCCAAGCTGGTTGCATTTGTAGGTCGTTTGGGCTTATTCTTCTAAAAGTTTAACACCCACTTCAAAATTACGCTCTGCAGGTAGCTCTTGAATTCCCGTACGTCTACGTACAATCCCTTATCTACAGCACTATATTCTACTTGATGGCATCATTCGAATGGAATGTTTTGAAACTCGTTTGGTACATATACTTCATGTACTTTACGCTCCTATACTTCACCTTTTTCGGGATGATGACTATAGCCGTTACACCCAACCATAACATAGCTGCAATAGTGGCTGCACCTTTCTACATGTTATGGAACCTCTTCAGTGGGTTCATGGTTGCTCGTATGAGAATCCCTATTTGGTGGAGATGGTATTATTGGGCCAATCCCGTTGCGTGGAGTTTGTATGGCCTTCTAACTTCTCAATATGGAGACGTAAATGATCTTGTTAAGCTTGCGGACGGGGTTCAGTCCGTCCCTATTAAGCAGTTACTTAAAGACCAGTTTGGATATAAGCATGAGTTCTTGGGAGTTGCTGGTTTTGCAGTGGTTGGCTTCTGTCTACTATTTGCTCTCACCTTTGCTTTCTCAATCAAATCCTTCAATTTCCAGAGGAGATGAGAAAAAAGGATAATAGATCTTGGCTTTCATCACATCTAACATATTTAAAAGGTAACTACTGTAAGTTGATTTACCAATGTCATTAGGTTCAATTCTTTTTCTACGTTAAACCCATGTGTGCCCGACCTTTTTCTGGACCCCACACATATAGGGAGTTCTTGTAGCACCAATGCCCTTTAAACTCAATCTGAGTTCTTGATAACATTACTGATCTTATGTTTGCATCATTTGCAGTGTATATTATACGACAAATGGCGACGATGAATAAATGACGCCAACTCGAATAAGGGTGTTTCTGGGAGAAGAATTGTGACGCGGAGCAAAACTTTGTGCTTAGAAGTATTTATTTGCTTATCATTTGAAAGACTACAGTTTGTATAAGGTCAAATGTAGATACATTACAAAGTAAATTTGAATTTGCTATTTTCTTTGAGAGTTTGAAAGTTCATTTCTGTTTCTTTGCCGTCACTATTCCCGTAATTTTAGTTAGTGATGACGCCCTGAAATTTGGGGTCAAGGAGATGGATCTCCGGTTTGCTGCCTCTTGATCCTGAATCACAACACAAACAAGAACACCGTTAGGACCAGAGCCGGGTTTGAATCTGGCTTAAGCCCTCGGGTGTGAAAACGAGATCTCAGGAAAACCTAAGGAAAACGGCCTGTGAAAGCCTTGTGTGTGATTAGGGTTAGAGTACGTACCTTGCCCATGGGGTCGAAAAGGAGTATTTATAGGTAAGAAGTGAGAGGGAGTAAAGAGATAAGATCTGGGTATTAACCGCCTTCGTACGGATTCATGCCACGTGCCACGATTTTATTGGTCTGGTCAGGAAAGGACACTGAAAAATGATATATCGTTGGTGGATCATGGCACCACGACTCATAGTCATGGTCCGACAGGTACGGAGCATTAATGTCTTTTGGACGTATCTGTCAGCTGGACAGTACGGGCTCCGGACTGGTTGCTTGGGATGCAAGCACAATGTCATGGGATTACGGGAGGTGTTCGGCCTGAACGAGAGGCTTAGTTAGGGTTATTGATAGTATAGAAAAGTGCAAGTACGGGTCGATCCCACGAGGACAATGTTACTTTGAAAAATGTTTGCTTTTAAGAAAGAAATAGTAAAAAGAATGATTTGGGGTAAAATAGTTTGTCACTAACTAGAAATAAATTGTAAATACTTAAACTTGGATTGAAAAACTTTTATGTTTAAGGAATTCTCGGGATTAGGACTCAAACAACATATATTCATCGAGTAATCATGCTCTTTTTAGATTAAAGTTCAATTTAAAACAAGGATGATACATTAGGCCTATACTACTTCTCACGATCAAGCAAGTAGTATTTGTATTTTCATACTAATTATGCCCCATCTCTCGATGACCCATAATTAGTAAGAATCCATTAAGTTTTATAAAAAAATCCACGTATTTTCCACTCAAGGACCATCCCTAGGCCATTAATCTACTCTCGTGGTTAATAGAAACCCAGTTTACTTCATATGGATCCGCTAGTCGAGATTCTCCGCTAGGTACTTCTCTCGACTAACTAGAGCTCATACGAATCATGGACGTCATCATGGTCGTAGGCGTTTTAGTTACGATATGAAGAAATTGTTTCAATATGAAAAGAAGAAAAGAAGAGCATGCATTAAAGTGATGAACATATATGTATTGAGTTTCCAACCCCAAGAATATGGGGGATTACTCACAAGCCATTTGTGTTATAATGATAAAAAGAGATGAATAAGACATAAAAATGATAAAGAGATAAGAAATACTTATTCACGATGATGGAAATGAAGACAAATGACTGAAAATAAACGTCGGTATATTATTGCTTCAAACTCAGAATATTGCCTCAAGAACACTTTTTATGATTCCCACAAATTCTGAGTATAAATGATAATATTGAACTAAGAATTCGCTATAGTAATCTTACAATAATTTCTAAGTGTCTAAACTACTGATTTCTAGTCCTTTATATAGGCCTTGGACCAAGAGATGTGCACATTCCCGGATGGCTTCTTAAAAAGGCACCTCTTGGAAAAATCTGAAAAGTGACTGTCACAGGTGTGCACGGCCGTGCAAGACAAAGCACTCGGCCGTGCAACTCGGGCGAGTCACTAAATATGCTCGGCCGTGTCTTCATTAATTCAGTTCGGCTTTTCCCTTGCTCTAGTGCACGGCCGTGCAAGTTATAAGACTCGGCCGTGCAAGCACTGTGCTGCACCATTTCTTCAATTTTCTTTATCCAAGTGCTCCTATTTCCATCTCTTGCTCCATAGTGCTCCAAAAATCATGTCCAATGCCATAAAAATGTACCTATTTCCTGTCTGAAACAATGAATACTACCAAGTGCATTATATCATGTGTAATAAAATAAATCAAACTAAAATATGACTAAAAATAGTTAAGATTAAAATAGAATGACTAGAATAAATACTATAAATGACTATAAAATTGTCATTTATCAGGAGGCATGATTCCCTTCATGCGGGCTAAATGGGTCGGCTGGGAACTCGGGCATGGCCTCTCATGAGTTTTATCTGGTACAGCCTCTTTGCTCGGAACTCGGTTTAGATAAGTTCGATTTGTCCGGTCCGCACGGGCTTGGTCCCGGTCTAACAAGCTCGAGCTCATCAGTTAGCTTAATGGTTGTTCCAATTGAACAGGTTGTTTATATCCTTTCATATTGCTTGTCGTCAAGCGTTCTGGCATCAAAGAACTTATGTTAAGAGTAGGCATGCTAGAAAGGATCGGTTGAGAAATGAGTTGATCAGGGGTAAAGTAGGAATTGCACCCATTAAAAATAAAATGAGGGAGAATTGTCAGAGGTGGTTTGGTCATGTGAAACGAATACCATCACATGGTATAACAACAAGTAAAGGAACACCAGTCCTATGCCTGGTATAACAACAAGTAAAGGAACACTCAACGTCAGAAGCACACCCATAAGCCAACCCACGAATGCCGTAGACCCTATCCAGGCTTAGAGCTAACCATAGCTCTGATACCAAACTGACACGCCCCAAGTCACGGGATCCCCTAATAGAACCTCGAACCTGGTGCGCGTAACTAACGAGGAATGAAAAACTAACAAGAAACAAGAAACTAACGGGAAACAGGAACAATACCTGTTAGAAACAAATTGACATGATATATATACTCAAGAGTAAGGAGCTAAGATAGCTCACAACGAGTTCTAGACCAAGAAAATTAAAACCAAACATGGTTACATACAGCGGAAGACATGCCTAGCACATAATCTGGCATCAAGAGATGTCTAGAGACAACAAGTACTACACAAGTCTACCCCAACAAGCCTTGAGCTTAACAACTCATACAACATCGTCCTTACCAAAGTGTAAAAGGACACTAGTCTCAAACAAGAACATCCTGCGGAGTACGTTCCCAGCTATGTCGAGCCTCACTGCGTACTATCCCCTGCTTTCCTGGGGAGGGGGGGGGGAACAAATAAAGGGTGAGATAAATCTCAGTAAGCTATTAACATGCAACTACATGACATGTTATCACGCAATTCCGGTAGACACTTAAGTAATCATATATCAACTATCATCAAGTAACAAGTATAGGAGAGGCTAAGCCAACTCAACAAGTAATCAAGCTCAAGATATGATCAGGTAACAAGTAGTCAAGTAGTGTGAGAGGCTAGACCAACTCACCAAGAAGCACATAGGCCTATCACGTATCATTACCTGAATCCTTCCTTATTTCTCCCAGGAATACCATTGTTGTCGATGCTTGTATAGCTGATAACAACCACGATCAAGATCAAGAAACTGCTATGCAGTATATAAGAAGACCCGGTAACCAGTGTCATTCACAAGAACAAGATTCACGAGGTGTTCACGAGTTTAGCATTCACTTATATCAGGCGTATTGCTCTAATACAGGATGCTAAGCTCTTACTATGGCCGGTAGTAAGGGAAAAACAGACCGAATGCATAGACCCATGATTATCACTTAAGCCCCAGCTCTCGCGATAAGCGTGAACCTATACACCCCTCTGCACCAAATAAGCCAGCTGGACTCACACGAGAATGCACAAGTAGATGTTTACTTGAACTACGAGAATAGAACTAAGTCCCATATTAGTGGACCAGTCTTTATGCACCATGTAATCATGTATCATGTGCTCATGAGAATATGCACCATGTAATCATGTATCATGTGCTCACGAGAATACAAGTACACGTACGCAATCATTGCGAAGACAAATCAATCTAACAATGGCACGTAGAGTGTCCATATAACACGGTCAATCCAAGTTAGAGTCTATTAATAACAGACCTCAAACAAGTAGTAGGGTATATCATTCTATATCACTTTGTCACATGCCAAGTTTGCACGTACATATTCATATCACGTTTAACACATTAAAGTGTCTATCACGATACACTTACTATCAAATAGAGCCCAATACCTTAGACTCTAAATACGTAGTAGAATAGGTCACATCATACCTAGTCACAGTCATCTCTCACGTATATGTATCGTTAGTAATCAAATACATTTTCTAACACATATTGTGTTCTGTAGTTATTCTTATTAACTTAAATCGTAGTATTCACGATTATATGAATTATCTTCATTTTACACTAGTCCCTATTTTCTTTAGGAACCCATTTCAAGACAAGATATCTTCTTTATTCTTTATATACTTCATTGAGTATATACACGATTAAAACCAATCACAAGCACTTTAGTGCTTATTCATAGCACTTCCAATATACACGTATCAAATTCAAATGTGTAGTAGAGTTAATTATTCTCTATCTAATCCCATATCCCAACTCTTTCGGTTATTCATACCATGTATCAAGGAATCAAGAAGTAACATTCTATCAAGTAAATATATGCAAGATTTGCATATACACATCAAGAATCTTTCAAGTTTATTACCATACACATATATTGGTGTCAAGGCACATACAAGATTTTATAATCTTATATTCAAGTCTTAATCCAATTATTTGGATGTTCAAGTCATGTACAAGATTTTATTGTCTTATACTTCAAGTTCAAGCTAGGAAGATGAATTATACATCTTTCATGAATTATTTTTCAATCCTTTTCTTAGGACATTCAAGCTCAAGACATTAGTTGGTGCCCCCAAGGTACACAAACATTAACTTCAAGACACATAAAAGAGAGTTACTACTCTTATACTCAAGTTATCATTTAATTATGATTCAAGTCCACATTTCATTTGTTCACAAAGGGACTATTTTTCAGTACTAGAGTGTTCTACAACACTCATCTAGGCCATCTAGGGTAGTACCCTAAACCTAGACCAAGAATACTTCGAGTTCAAATTAAGTAAATGAGCTATACAACTCATACTTACAAGTTCATAATCCCCTACATAGGATATTCAAGCTCAAGACACTAATTTGGTGCTCTCAAGGTGCACAAACATTGTTCTAAAACAAGCATAACACATAAGTGCTTGTTCATAGCACTTTCAAGACATAAAAAAGAGTTCTTCCTTTTATACTCAAGTTCTCATTTTAATTTAATGAGTAATCATGTTCAAGACTCACTTCTGATGCCCCTAAGGTGTCACAACACTTGCTAGGACATCTAATACTAAGGTTATATGCCTTAGGAGGGATAAGCTTTCATTTCAATTTAGATTTAAAACACTTTTGTTGAAACAGGGGACCAGGCGGGCGCCTATGATGGACCGGGCGGGCGCCTGTTCTAGCACTTTTGAAACCAAAACTCCTGATGAAATGGGCGGGCGCTCAAAGGATAACCAGGCGGGCGCCTGATGCGATTTTCAGCAACACTCAATTTCTTTCCAGGCTTAAGAATCCTCCGTCCCAAGCGTAGGAGTAACTTTCACTAACCCTTAGGCAATACCCAGGACACTATTTCAAGCTCAATTCTTTTCTTTTACCGTCCCACAAATAATAGGATAATTTCCTTTTTTTTCCATTTAAATATTTCACCATCCCAAAAGTATAAGTATAATTTTCTAATATACTTGTATAATCATTTAGGGATACTTCCATTCATTTCCCCGTACCACAAATAATGGTACAATTTTTCTAATAATATTTAAATCAAGTTAATATTTTACCGTCCCAAATTTAGGACAATTTACTAACATGTGAATATACTCCTCTGGGTATACTAACACTTCAAGAAACACATTTAACATGCTCAGACATATTCCCCAAGTCTAATTCATTCTTTCTACAGAGTCTTTTAATACTCCCTTCGTCCCAAATTTACAAGTATCACAAAATTCAACCAAATCACGAAATTAACAAGCACAAGTATCAAGAATAACACATAGGCATGTTATTACAAGCAAGGGGGACCTAATAACTCACCTACTCCGAAATCAAATTCACCCAAACTAATTTCTGTTCGGCAGGAAATGCTCTACTCACCGCCCTGATCATCTATGCGAAGTCGGATTTTCGAACAGAGGCATAATTAAGCGAGAGGAGTCGAGAATAGGGTAAAACTGAACTCCCTTTTATGAAACAGAGAGAAAGTACGAGAAGAAACTGAGAAATGCTTTCTCAGATGGCAAACACAAGAAGATATACTTACAAGTTTCGAGAAATTGCAATTAAGCCCTCCAAGCTTTACTTTTAACAAAAAGGCCCATAAACTCTCAACTTTGACATCTAACCACCTTAATTTTCTAAAGTAGTTAAATAATTAACTCAAATAAAATAGCATATAAATATGCTAGCCAAGAATTTAACAAGCAAGTCAAGAATTTAACAAGAATTAGGACGGGCGTTACATCCACTTTCTCTCTCCTACCTCACTTTTCATACGTAGAGCAACTACCCACATCTATTCCTTCCTTAATTCTCATGCATCTCTAATTTTTTTTTTAAATATTAAGTAGTGAAATCTAATTTCAAGCTGAAATTAGAAATGGCAATATGTGAAGATTGAATTCTAAATTTTTAAAGGTGTTTGATAATTTAACTGAGTGAATCATCTTAAGAGTGCTACTAAAACAGAAATTATAGACACCTCTAGGTTTCGACCTCGCTTCAAAGATTTACCTTTATTGTTCTTTTTCGCACTAGAAATCTTATTGCTACTACTAGCAATCAAAACTAAATGATTGGGTATCAGTTCCATTCCCACTCGCCTTTCGGCGTAACTCCCTCGTCTTGATAGAAGTTTTTACTTCCTCTAGAGTGAGATTGTCTATACGGTTTATGCACGAATCAACATAATGTTCATAAGACGTATGTAAAGACACTAAAATCTGCAAGGTTGCATCGTCGTTATCCACCTTAACATTTATGTTAAGTAGTTCAAGTAATATTGATATAAAACTATCAAGATGATCATTAATGGGCATACTTTCTGTCATATGGAGATCAAACAACTTCTTTTTCAGGTATAACTTGTTAGTCAATGAACGGGTCATGTACATATCTCCCAACTTTAACCATAAAGCATTTTCGGAGTCTGTTCTTGCGACATTGGTTAGAACCTCATCATCCAATTACCTGAGGATATTTGCATGAGCCTTCTGGTCTAACTTCTTCAATATCGCGGCCTCCTTCTCTGCTTCTTGCTTATCCTTCTTGTTTATCTTTACATGAGCCTTGGCAACCTTTGCCTTGCTAATCTTGGGTTTGGCAACCTTTGCCTTACCCTTTCCTTTGGCACTTGGTCCTTTTCCATCATGAACCATGAGCACTGGAGAACCTTTCTCCACTATCTTCTTCTCCGTAGTTTTTAGCACATTATGCAACTCGGAGAGATTCTTATCCATTCCATGCATGTTATAGTTCATCACAAAATGATTATAACTTTTAGGCAATGAATTAATAATGATATCCGTGGCTAGCTCCAATGAAATCGGATAGCCAAGTTTCTCAAGATGCTCCACGTAGCCTTTCATCTTAAGCATGTGAGGTCCAACTTGTTGCCCTTCACTCATTTTGCAAGAAGTGAATGCAACAATGGTGTCAAACCTCTCTTGCCTAGCTTGCTCTTGAAACATGTCTTTCAACTCCACGCCTATCTCATAGGCTTCCAAATGTTCCAAACTTTGTTGGAGTTTTGAGCACATGGTCACGAGCATGAGACAACTCACATCCCTAGAATCATTCCTATGTTTCTTGTGATTGTCTCTTTCCGCCCTAGGGGCGTTGGCTTCGGGTTCTTCAGGAATAGGCCCATCAAGAATGTACAACTTATCTTCTTGCCTTAGAACAATTCTTAGGCTTCGGATCCAATCCATGAAGTTTGTACCATTCTCTTGAAGCTTATCCTTCTCAAAATTTCATTAAAGAGATAAATAATGTATTTTTTTTTAAAAAATACTCCCACTAAATTATATAATCTTCTTATACAACATTTGTATAATATAATTTAAATGAGCTAAGATCCAACTTTAATTTAATTTCAAGTCCGCTTTGGAGTGACCGCTCAAAATCAAATTAATTAGGTAGACAACTCTTATAAATCATATCATATATGACTCTTAGATCTTTTATGAGATTCTTTAGAAATCCAATTTCAAAAGAATGTTTTAATCTCATCTTTGCCTTAGGCCAAAACTGTTTTGACGCCTAATTAAGTCTAACCATTTTAAACGCATAGGAAACTCTTATTCACTCATCTTGATCATACATGAATAAAATCAATGCACCTCGCTTTGTCGAGCCCACATAAAATTACTCATGTACTTAAAAATGTTTTAATCATGGCATTGCATATAGACTTACAATTTCAAGAAGGTTCATCATATATAGCATACAACATATTTATGAGCACATAAGATAAACATGTCAAGCATCAAGTTAGTCACTAAATCTCCATTAATTTAAGCATAATATTTATGTGTCATTAGTTTCTCTATAATTATGAGGATGGGACTCTTTGAACTTTGGTTATCATCTCCAAATCAAGACAAGAAGAAGTGCGGCCGATACAAAGCCATGGGCAACCACAATTCCGCACTAATTCAAGAAACCAAGAAAGTAGTCCATGTGGCCGAAACTAAGCAATAAATGGTCTCGATGAACGTAGGCCAATTGCAATCACAATTCCACATGGATCTCTGACGAAAAATAAAATAAAATAAAATTCAAATTTTATCTCAAAATTGCTTTTTTCCGATTCAATTAGGATTTGGTGTTCTTGGTGATCCAATCACCATGATCATCAAAACCTTGAATAAACTATTTATTCATGAATCTCTAGTTTATCAAAACTTTGATCCAATCAAAAATTGATAACCTAAGCAATTTTAAATCCACTATAATTTTTATTGCGATTGAATAGTGCGATTAAAGTAACAAAAACAACAAACCACATAAAACGCATGGGTCACATAAACATCACAATTCCAATATTCAAATCATGCTACACACATAAACAATTTGTATACACACAACATGATAGTGTATTGAAATAATCAACATGAACGGGGCTCTGATACTACTGTTGGGTTTCCTATAATCATGCGCAATGGAATAAAGCATTAAAATTTTCCATGGAAACCCAAATCCCATAGATCCATTGATATGATTAAATCAAATACTTGCAAAATAAATACTGAAATACTAACCATTGAAGCCTTTGATTAACAACCTTGATTCTTGGTGGAACTTTGAAACTTGATCACGAACAAAAGCAAGAACACGAACTATGGAGGTGATAAGCTTCACCCTCTATTGGTATCCACACCTCGAACGAATATCAAGAACGCTTCTTGATCTTGGTTGCTAGACCAAATTTTGAAACACGCTTTCACAATTGTTTTAGAACTATATGGAATTTTATGTGATGTTCTTGTTTTTCGATCTAGGGATCTTAGAACAAGAAATAACTCTCTTCTCCTATTCCAAATAGGTAATCAGTGGTCAAACTCACAAGAAATCGGATTAAGAAAGTCCCAGGCCGAGACCGACTAGGTCCGCCCCGGTCTTATAGGAGGTCCGGTGGGTCCTATGAAAGGTCCGACCGGGCCCTCCAGCTTTTCCGGTTTTTCTTGTTTTCTCCTCTAAATTCCTAAAATCCCTCAAAGGCCCTTCGACCCAAATTTCAATTAAGTCCTTTAGGATTCGTTCTAATTGTGTGTGACCCTATAGGATTACACTAAGTTGACAATGGGTTTAAACATAAACCCATAAGATATGATTAGGTTCTAGCAAACCGTCATACCTACCCAAATAGTGTAACTATATACAAGTTCATATTCCTTTATAGAACATGTCACAATCCCTTTATCCACGATGTCATTGAACACAAGTCATGGTCATTGAGTCAACTTGTATTTGTTCAATGCTTTCTCGATTCCGAATATGTTGATAATCTAAATGACATTGATCCAATCAATTCATTAGAGTTTGGCCAAACATTTCATCAACATCATTCTACGAGGGGCCCAAGCTCGACATATCTCTGAAGAAGGACAAATCCATTTAGCTTATTATTCTTCCCTACGTGAATCTGATCATGCCAATTGTAGATACCCCGGGAGGAGACCCACGGATTGGCTAGAGCGCGCGGGATAGATTCCTAAGATGTCTAACTTGGTTTTAGTTTGTGCTAGAGTCGCCACCTATGTTCTTAGAGGAACATAAGAAAAACCTAATATTTATCCTATGTTTTGATACGAAAACCAGAGATTCTTGTTATGGGGTTCGGAGGTTAGGTTACGAGATGGAAAGTACTTAAACACCCATATCGTCCAACTAATGTTGGTCTTGCTTGTTCATAGTCTACATAAAAGAGTGTTCTTCCTATCTTTGATAATGATAAAAAGGGGTTTAAAAGGGATGTTTTGAATGTGGGGAGATAACTCCTTGACCGACTTCAATAGAATGAAGTGATATTTGGTGTCATGTCCCAAAATGGTTTGGGTGATTGCACGTTTGATAAAATAGAAGAAGAAGAGAAGAGATGAAGTAGAGAGAAAGGAGGAAGGTGGTGTTTACCTAAGCTTCAAATAACTTCAAATACTTTTTGGAGAATTCCTTGGAAAATGCCTTTAAAGTATTTTGTGTAGAGTTTTCTTAATCATAAAAAGTCTTCTCTTTCAATAGTGAATTAGAGGGGTTTATATAGGTGTAAAACATATGTTTTTGGTGCCAAAACGAAGTCACAAAGAAATCTTTCTCGGGTAAAATCATGTAAAATGAGCAAGGGAGGGATTCTTGGAGAAAATCTGTAACGACGCCCAGATGCGCGCGCCTCCTGCCTTGGTGTCGGGACGCGCGTGCTTCTGGACCCTAAGGGCGGAGGCGCGCGACTTTGAAATGACTTTTCTGATAGAATGGACTAGAAAGTCCGCACTGTTATTCAGTTTAGTCCCTGGACTTAACAGAGTTAGTCAGGAAGTTAACAAAAGTAACAAAAACTAATGGAAAACACATAAAATAGGAAGAAACACAAAATCAAATGTGCAATCGGGGTGGGCGGTCTAAGGCGGGTGTCTACAGAGCCCCTCGGCAGCATGGTTGCAAAGAAAAATGCACCGACGAAAGAAACACATCTGCCGAGGATATCACCAAAAAAAATAAAGACTCGATGAAAGCAGGAATTTGAAATTGCGAGAGATAGAGGTGCGCTCCCTGTGTGAGCGACTTTTGTTGATATACGAGATGTGGTGGCATGATCTGTTTATGAATCCGTCGGCTGAATCTGTTTGTGAATCCATTTGTTGAATCTGTTTGTGAATCCGTTTGTGAATCCACTTGCTGAATTCGTTTGTGAATCCATTGGGTGAGTCCGTTTATGAACCTGTTTACTAAATCCGTTTGTGAATCCGCTTGATGAATCCATTGAATGAGTTCATTTGTGAACCCGCTTGATGAACCCGCTTGATGAATCCGCTTGATGAATCCGTTTGTGAATCCATTGGATGAGTCCGTTTGTGAACCCGCTTAACGAATCCGTTTATGAGTCTGTTTAATGAATCCGTTTATGAATCCATTGGATGAGTCCGTTTGTGAACCCACTTGACGAATCCATTTGTGAATCCGCTTGATGAATCCGTTTGTGAATCCATTGGATGAGTCCGTTTGTGAACCCACTTGACAAATCCATTTGTGAATCCGCTTGATGAATCCGTTTGTGAATCCATTGGATGAGTCCGTTTGTGAACTCGCTTGACGAATCCGTTTGTGAATCCATTGGATGAGTCCGTTTGTGAACCCGCTTGACGAATCGGTTTGTGAATCCGCTCGATGAATCCGTTTGTGAATCCATTGGATGAGTCCGTTTGTGAACCCGCTGGTCGAATCTGTTTGCTGAGTCCGTTTGTGAACCCGTTATATTGCTTAAGAGGTGGTGATTTCAGTAGCTCACTGTGGACCAAACTGTTGCTTGGAGCTGTATCTGATGGATGCTGTTCAGAGCTGCACTTGCTGTTGATTATATGACTTTTGTGGGGTGCGGGCACAGTTAACCGCAGATCGAAAAAATTTCTTTCCCTTTTGAGAGGAAAATGTCGAGATTGACCTTGACTGAAAAAGAGAGACATATCCTACTTTAGTTTTAGCGGGAGTTTCTATCTTATCTGAATTTAGACATGCCTTAGGGGCGGACCAAATTAACGTGTGCCCAAAATGTGTCTTGGAGGATGGAGGGAGTGTCTGAACTCTGTTCTTGTGTGATTTCCTTCTTTGACAAGGGCCGGTTGAGGCATTTCTGAAACGGAACGCGGGCGCCCCTGCTTGTGATTGTGGGACGCGCGCGCTTCCCATATGGGCGGCGGGAGGCGCGCGCTTCTGGGGAGCAAATTCTGTGGCTTGACATTTGCTGGCCAAAAGATCCCCAACAGCTATAATATCAGCCTTTGTTAGAAACCATTCTTCCAATAGCTCTTTTTTGCCATTCTTGAGTACTCTTTTCTTGCTTGATTTTGCTTGTAATCCACATTTTCCATGGCTTCCAATTCTTTCATTCTTGATGCCAAGGTTGTTGGTGACTATGAGAAGGACTTGTCGACCTTCGTGTATTCTTTAAAGACTCATCCCAAGAAGGCTCTTGTCAAAGATTTTTGATTCTGAATTCTCTTCACGCTACGGACGTTGAAGCCGGATTGGGATTTGTTGAAGGCCGCTGCAGTCTTTTGGGATTGTGACAGTCACACTTTTAACTTTTCGGCAAATGAAATGGTGCCGACTGTTGATGACTTTGGTGCCATTCTTGGCATGCCATTAGCGGGTCAGATTGCCATCCCCAAATACCATCGAGGTGTGATCGACTCTTGGTCCGATTTGTTGAACCTCTCTGTTGGAGATGTGAGGAAGATGTTGCACGGCACTATGGTTGACATAACTGAGTTGCCGATGATCTTCAGTTTGCATTCAGAGGATACGGTGATTCAGTCCTTCAAGAGGAATGCTTTGGCAGTTTGTATTTTCAACAAGGTTTTGTTCATTACACCTCCCGGTACTGCGGATGTGCAGCTGGATGAGATTATCTTGCAGGCAAAAGAGCAGTATTTCAGCATAGTCCCTCTTATAGTGGGGGAAACCTTGCATGGTCTGGATGAGTTGCATCGGACAGGTGAGATGCGTCAGGGAAGCCCCTTGCTTTTGACCATATGGCTTCGGGAGTATTTCAGGATTTATTCTCCAGAGGGTGATCTATCTCCTTTTGCTGTTCATAGGAGGAAACTGCTGATCCGAGACATAACTGAGGATGGTTGGAAGAAATTCTTTGCTTCTCGGGCGTCGGTCGACATTGAGTGGTGCCCTCCCTCTTAGGGACTTCATCCTTTTGTGGAGTGGACTTTGGGTTTTAGGTATGTGGTCCTTCCCGGTCTCAGGGATTCTTTATTCTATCAGCCGGAGTGAGTTCTGAGGCAGTTTGGTCGCCAGTAGATTGTTCATTTCCCGAGGGGCAGGGTACTTTGTCCAGTCTCATACATGGGTCCGGACTTTTCGAGGGAGCTTCAGTCATCTTGGGGAGGTGACCGCCATTGGTGGGCTTCCGTCCCTATTCATCGGGGTAGTATTTTCCTTCCCGAGAGTTACCTGGATTATCTGTTTGGCACCCTTTACAGCAGTATCACTTGGGTTGACATGCTTCGAGCTGAGTTGCTAGGGAAGGAATTTGAGCCTATCAGTGCTATGAGGTACAAGGAAGCTGCTGCTGATTCGAACAATATTCTGGCTGACCACTTCGGCAATCATCTGGATAACTTTTATGCTCGGAGGTGCCTTGTTGTGCAGAAGGTCGTGGTCCGTCTCAGTGTTCCTAGGCCGCCAAAGAGGAATAGGATTGAGAGCCGATCGGGTGGCCCTTCGAAAGCTAAGAAGAAATTAGATTTTTCCTAGTACCCCAATATTGCAATTTAATAGACCACTTGTTTAGGATTTTAATGTTTTATCGTCTTTTATGCTCAACATTATCCGTTGTAATGATCAAAATGATTTGAGAATTGAATAAAATTGCATTTTGTTATGACATGATTGGGTAAAAATTATTGTTTTGGACCGCACCCGAAGGTTGCCTACGTTCTTCCAGTATGGAAGCTCAGGTCTCCGTAGTTCAAACAAATGAAGACCATTTATTTTTTATTTTTTTTGTATGCACCCTGTTTTTTTGCCTAGACCGCTCTTTCGGGTTTTCAATCTAGCGGGCTTCTTTTTTTGCACTTGCTCTAATTTTTCCTAGGCTGCCCTTGCGGGTTTTCAACCTAGCGAGCGTTATATATATATATATATATATATATATATATATATATATATATATATGGTCCTCATTTGTTAAGCGTAGAACTTCTTGAGCTTGTCGAGGTTGACCTCCTTTGGCAATTGATCACCATCCAAGTCTACGAGCCAGACTGCACTGCCGCTTAGTATCTTTTTGACCACATAAGGACCGATCCATCGGGGTCCCCATTTCCCGAGGGGATTCATGGACTTGGTAGGATGTTGTCTTAAGACTAAATCTCCCACTTTGATGTTTCGGGGCTTCACATTTTTGTTGAAATCCCTTGCCATTCTCTATTGATAAGCTCTTGTGCGTTCGAATGCTCTTAGCCTCTTCTCATCGAGTAGAGCTAATTGTTCATACTGACTTTGCATCTAATCGGCCTCGTTGACTTGGTTCTTGAGCAAGACTCGTAAATAGGGAACTTCAAGTTTGACTGGAAGTACGGCTTCAGAACTATAGACCAATGTGTACGGAGTCTCTCCTGTTGCTGACCGGATTGATGTGCGGTAGCCCCACAATGCTAGCGGTAACTTCTCGGGCCAATCCCTTCCTGTTGAGGCCATTTTCCATATGATGATCTCACTTGTCTTGTTTGTTGCTTCGACCGCTCCATTAGCTTGGGGAGGTACGGGGATGACTTGTGCTTGGTAATTTTGTAATCCACCAAAAGCGCATCCATTTCTTTCTCAAAGTGTGAACCATTGTCGGAGATAATCTCATGAGGAATACCGTATCGGCACATGATGTTGTTCTTTACAAATTCGGCCACTTTCTTGGCGTTGAGAACTCGGTAAGCTTGTGCTTCGTCCCACTTTGTAAAATAATCCACGGCCACTAGAATGAATGACTTTCCGTTGCTTCCCGTAGGATGGACTTTACCGATGATATCTATGCCCTAACAAGAGAACTGCCACGGGGTGGTCATGTTGTACAGTTGTGACGGTGGAGCATGTTGCAGATTAGCATGGAATTGGCACTTGGCGCATTTCTTGACTTTATCGATGCAGTGTCTTTCCATGGTGGTCCAATAGTAGCCAATACGGAGTATCTTCTTGACTAACATAATCCCATTCACGTGGGGTCCACACTCGCCTTCGTGGACTTCATGCATTATCTCTTGAGCTTCGGTCTCATTTGCACATAAGAGGTTGATCCCTTCATGGTGTCTCTTGTAGACTCGGTTCCCAATCAACACATATCTTGCGGCTAACTTTTGTAATGCCACTTGAGCTTTCTTATTGTTGTCTTCAGGGAAAGCGCCATCCTTGAGAAAGTTCATGACGTCCGTGTACCACGGGGGCTTGTTTGGACTTCATTGATCTCAATACTCATGCAATATGACGGACTAGTCCTTCTTGTAATTTTGAAGGGTTTTACCATTTTTCCTTTGGGCATCTCAACCACTGAGGCTATGGTGGCTAGTGCATCAGCAAAGCGATTCTTGCCTCTCGGCAAATAATTGAACGTGATGTCTTGAAACTGTTCAGCTAACTTCTCAAGGTGTTGACCATACTGTTGGAGGGTCGGGTCTTAGATTCTCCATTTTCCTGATGTTTGATTGATAAGGAGTAGGGAGTCACCGAATACTTCTAGATCAGTGACATTTCTTTCTAGGGCTGCTTCTAGCCCCGCTATACATGCCTCTTACTCGGCCACGTTGTTGGTGGCTTCGAATTCAAGACGGATTGCAATTGGAGTGTAGATGTCCTTCGGATCGACAAGCAACATTCATATCCCATAACCATGCTTATTGGCTGCACCATCGAAAAAAAGTTGCCACTTATTTTCCTCGGTTGTAGTGCAAATCAAGTCCTCGTCGGGAAATTGTAAGTCTTCCCCCTTCACTTCGTCACACGGAAATTCAGCAAGCTGATCACTGAACACTTTCCCCCTGATGGATTTGAGTGTGACGTGGTGTTTCGTTAAACCGCCAAATTAATTTATCCTACTCAAACAAGTAAAGTGGCGAGTAGAGTTCGTATCCACGGGGACGGAGATTTTATTTCTTTTGAAAAATAACAATAACCAAAGAGAGGGGGATTTTTTGATTTGTTTAAACTACAATTTGAAATTTAACAACTAAATTAACTAGAAAAATTAAGGTAAAACTTGAGAACTTAATAACGAGAATAAAATAGAGAAATTCCAATATTAAACAAACTCCGATTCAAGGGTTGTGGTGTTCAATTGTGCAATGATCATAGACTCCAAAAAGATAATTTTCGCTCTCAAGTATTCAACTTTTAACTTATCCGGATAGCCAAGATAAATTATGGTTTTCCTAATGTATTGATCAAGCCTAGTACTCAATCAACCTTACCATTAATCAATAGGAGACACTAGGGTTCCATATTGACTAACGATAGCATGAAATTCCTTGGAAATAGTTGAGCAAAACTCAAGCAATTGAGATAGCTACAATTACTAAAATCTTGATTGTAATTTCATATAAACCAAAATTGTTATGATAGCACACCAAATTCGATTTATTGCTCTAAGAAAGCTGTAGGAAATTATTAACTAGACGAGTTGTCAATTCAACTAGTAAACAAAATCCATAAAATTCGTTATGAAATTACAAATACTTGAGTTAAGCAAAAACAAAATCAACACATAGCCTCACATAAGCACAATTGAAATTAACCCTTGAATCAGAATTAGTACCTTAGCCACTCATGGCTTGGATCAACATCATCACAAAATTTTCTCTTACAAATGTCGATTTCTCCAAGGCTGAAAAACAGAACAGAAAAGGGAGGAGAGGAGCAGCAGCGACAGGAAGGAAATTTTCTGCGGTGAATAACGTGTGCCTCCCCCTTGACTGCTACTATGGAATAAAAGGGTAAAAGTCTTGACCCTACACATTCTAAAACTCCTAAATACATAATGAACAGATTAACTAAGCCTTGAGTTCATTTAACTAAAGAAAAAAAATATGCTCTCTCTATTTATTGAAAGTCTTCAAAACAGTCCAAAATTACTTCTTTGCTTCCATAAATCCAAGGTGCAGCAACTTAACCAAAACTAGCCCAAAAATCAGCCTTTTTGTTCAATTTCTGCCCAAAATCCATTTCGCTCCGTCCCTATCAAAACAGCAATAAAAAGGATATAAATGCATGCTTCTCATAGTTCAAATGAAGGATAAAGTGATCATAAAACATAGATATATAAAGTGATATCAAATTCCCCCACACCTAAACCATGCTTGTCCTCAAGTATGTCCCAAAAATTGTCTTCTATACATCTTGACTTACAAATCTCCGTCCCTAATTTTTCTCAAAAATCGATATGCACATGGGAGATTAAGCCAACACTTTCAAGGACAAGGGTCAAGGTTTGCTTTTATTCTAGAATTATACTCCCCATTAGCCTTAACAATGTATGGAATGCCTTTGTGACAAAAGTCAACACCTCACGAAAAGGAAAAGAAATCACACAATCGCTCCAAGTGTTTGAGGGGACGAGTCTAAGCACTCAATATCAAAGCATAGTGCAACATTACCATAAGCTTGATAATATGTCAAGGTATCCACGAAAAATGAATGAACTTATGCACTTAGGGACCTTGCAAGGTTGTAATGGGGCTATGGGTAAAGGTATGATGGAAGGGATATTTAGGTGAACATGCTAAGCAGATATGAAACAGAATGATTTTCAAATATGTAGCATCCAAAGATCCTCTTTTCCCAAAAAATATTTACAAACCAAATCTCCAAATCTTCTACCAAAAACTTGAACACAACAAAAAGGATTCTCCATATAATTTAACAAAAGACCCAAGAGAAATCCTTATCATTTTCGCAAAATGCACTCTCATAAAAGCAAGCGAACAAACCAACATCATCAAGGACTACCAAATCAAGTAACCGACATTGTTTTTTTTTTTTTTTTTTTTTCAATCAAGCACCTCTTTCAAACCACAATCAGAATTCAAATAACTTTCACCAAATAATCCTCATTGAAATCCACATCTCAAAATTGAACTCCCAACAACAAATGCAGCGAATATATCAAGGGAGTATCTCAAATGATCACAATACTTTCATTTTTGCCTCCTTTTTTTTTTTCCTTTTTTTCCCCTTTTTTTTTTTTTTTTTTTTTTTTTTTTTTTTTTCAGAGAAGAGGAGACAACTATAAACAAAAATAAGAAGATAATATATACATAAACTACCAATACTATCTCCATGATCCCAAACAAAAATATTCTCAATTTCCATTGATTCTATCTATTGAAACCAAAAATTCTTCACATGCAATTCTTTTTCACATCTCTTTGCCAAAGGATTCTCATTAGGAACAACAAAATAGACAACTTTCTTTGACATGTGTAATTACAAGAGAAATAAAATAAGCTCAACGGGGCTCACTAGGGGGGTATAAAGGGTAGGTATAGAAATGAAGGCCAACAAAAGGCTAATCCTATAGTCCCTTTCAAAAGTGCATAAGCCCAAAAAATGTCTCAACCCGGCATCAAAATCAAGTTCTAGAAGGGATACATTATGCTTGATCACACACAACAAAGAAAAAGAGAGCATAATTGGTGTATTTCTCTATGGCCCAAAATCTCACCAAAGTAGCGTTTTGTGTGTTAACCCCGCACAATGACATTCCATATATTCTTTTGTTGGGTTTCGATGTAACATGCGCAGCGGAATTTAGCATTTAAAATTTTGAAACCCAAAGCCCATAGATCCGTTCATATGATTAAATCAAATACAACAAAAGTATAAAGGAATAAACTAACCCTTGATGGCTATCAAATTTTCTCTTGGTCTTTGGTGGAGGTTTGAAGACTTGATCACGATCACAAAGCTTGAACACGAACTTTGAAGATGATGATTTTCACCCTCTAGCGGTATCCACACTTCGAACGAATATCAAAGGAGCTTCTTTGATCTTGGTTGCTAGACCAAATTGTGAAACACTTTTTCACAATCAAAAGAACTATATGGAATTTATTTTGTGTATTATTTTGTTCTTCAACCAAGAATGTCTTAGAACAAAATAAACCCTCTCTCAAACTCTTTGAGACTCACAAAATCATTGGCCTAGAGTGCTGGCCGAATTTGGTCTTTTATACACAAGTATGACCTATTCCAAATAGGAAACTTGTGTCAAAATCCTTCCAAAATTCGTTTCCAAATCAAATTAGGAATCTGCCACCCGACAGCACTGTGCGGCCGCCCAAAATCATCTGTGCGGTCGCACAACTATCTGAAGCAAAACTGGTACAAAACTGTCCTAAGTGTGCGGCCGCCCAGTCAATACTGTGCGGTCGCCCACTCTTCAGAATGTCCAGAATTTCCAAAATTCCAATATGGTCCCTTTTAAAGATTCGTTCTATTGTGTGTGACCCTCTAGGATTATACTAAGTTGGCAATGAGCTCAAACATGATCCCATAAGATATGATTAGGTTCTAGCAAACCGTCATACCTACCCAAATAGTATAACTAGATATAAGTTCGTATTCCTTTAGAATATGTCACAATCCCTTTGTCCACGATGTCATTGAACACAAGTCATGGTCAAACAGTCAACTTGTTTTGTTCAATACTTTCTCGATTCCGAATATGTTGATAATCCAAATGACATTGATCCAATCAATTCATCTGAGTCCGGCCGAACATTTCATCAACATCATTCCTACGAGTGGCCCAAGCTTGACATCTCTCCGAGGAGGGACAAATCCATTTAGCTTATTATTCTTCCCAACGGGATTCCGATTATGCCAATCATACCCTTTATAACTACTCGGTTAAAAGTAGCGTTTGAATATGTCAAACATAATGTTCATCAAGTGGAAGACTTATAATAACTTCATGTCTAAGGATTCAAATGACATAACTAATATGAGATATATGTACGACATAGACCATGACATAAATCTCATAGAGCGGGTCATATCCAGTACCTTGTTCCAAACAAGTACCCATAAATCTAACATGATCATCCCATGACCATTTAGCCTTTATACTAGTGCTTAACAAGTACTAGGGACGGGGATTATTATAAGTAAACATGAACAACAATAATAATCAAAACATCTCTTTATTGATATGAAATAAATGATAACAATTACAACGTTTATTAAACGTGCCTAGGGCACCACTACCAACAATCTCCCACTTGCCCTAGGCCCAATCTCCCATGTATCTAATACCCATGGACCTAACATGACCATCATGTTTAGCTTGTGGAAGTCCCTTTGTTAGCGGGTCCGCAACATTGTCATCAGTAGGTACTCTGCATATATTTACGTCTCCCCTATCAACGATCTCTCAAATGATATGAAAACGCCTAAGTATGTGTTTGGATTTCTGATGTGCTCTTGGTTCCTTTGCTTGAGCAATAGCACCATTATTATCGCAATAAAGGTCTATTGGATTAGCAATGCTAGGAACCACTTCAAGTTCAGTTATGAACTTCTTAATCCAAACAGCTTCTTTTGCAGCATCCGATGCAGCAATATACTCAGCTTCTGTTGTAGAATCAGCGGTTGTACTTTGCTTGGAACTCTTCCAGCTTACAGCTCCACCATTTAACATAAACACAAAACCTGATTGCGATCGGCTATCATCTTTGTCAGTTTGGAAGCTTGCATCCGTGTAAGCATTTACAACGAGATCATCTTCCATTCCTCCATAGACCAAAAACGAGTCTTTAGTCCTTCTCAAGTACTTAAGAATCGCTTTTACAGCTATCCAGTGATTTTCGCCAGGGTCGGATTGGTATCTACTTGTCATGCTCAAAGCATAAGATACATCCGGCCTAGTACAAATCATGGCATACATGATGGACCCAATTGCCGAAGCATATGGAACATCATTCATTTTCTCACGCTCATCTTTTGTCTTAGGACATTGAGTCTTGCTTAGAGAAACTCCATGTAACACGGGCAAGGTTCCTCTCTTAGAATTTTCCATACGGAATCTTCTAATGACCTTGTCAATGTATGTACTTTGGCTTAAACCAAGTAGCCTCCTTGATCTATCTCTATAGATCTTAATGCCAAGAATATATGCGGCTTCACCCATATCTTTCATTGCGAAGCACTTTCCTAACCAAGTCTTCACAGACTGAAGTGTAGGAATCGTTTCCAATGAGCAATATGTCATCCACATATAAAATAAGGAATAGCACTATGCTCCCACTAATCTTCTTGTATACACAAGGCTCATCTTCGTTCTTGATGAAACCAAACTCTTTGACCGATTCATCAAAACGGAGATTCCAACTCCTAGAAGCTTGCTTTAATCCATAGATGGATCTCTGCAATTTGCATACCTTAGAATCTTGTTCAAAACCTTCTGGTTGTGTCATATACACATCCTCTTGGAGTTTTCCATTCAGGAAAGCGGTTTTGACGTCCATCTGCCATATTTCATAGTCATGATATGCGGCAATGGCAAGCAAAATTCTTATAGACTTGATCATTGCTACGGGTGAAAAGGTCTCATCATATTCAATACCATGAACTTGCCTATAACCCTTCGCTACAAGCCTAGCTTTGTAAGTATGCACCTTCCCATCCATGTCAGTCTTCTTCTTGAAGACCCATTTGCATCCTATGGTTTTTACACCTTCGGGCGCATCAATCAAATTCCAAACTTGATTGTCTTGCATGGATTACAATTCGGATTCCATGGCTCCAAGCCACTTGTCAGAATCAGGAGAAGACATCGCCTCTTGGTAGGTTGACGGTTCATCATTCTCAATGATTTCTACCTCATTACTATCCGTTACGAGAAATCCATATCTCTCGGGCTCGGATCGTAACCTACTAGATCTGCGAGTTGCTTGTGTACTTTGAACAGGTTCCACAACTCCTTGTGGTTCTTGTTCTTGCTCCACCATTGGTTCAATGTTATTTTCTGGGTCTCGAATTTCTTCAAGATTTATTTTACTCCTACTGATTTCTTTGGAGAGAAACTCTTTCTCTAGAAAGACACCAGTTCGGGCAACAAACACTTTGTTGTCCTCTCGGTTGTAAAAGTAATATCCTTTAGTTTCCTTAGGATATCCCACGAAAATACATTTATCAGATTTGTGTGCAAGTTTGTCTGAGATAAGTCTTTTGACAAAACTTCACAACCCCAAATCTTCATGAAAGATAGACAAGGCTTCTTTCCGCTCCACATCTCATATGGAGTCTTTTGAACCGATTTAGTTGGAACACGATTTAGTGTGAAAGCAGCGGTTTCTAGAGCGTAACCCCAAAAGGATATTGGAAGATCAACTTGACTCATCATTGATCGAACCATGTCTAACAAAGTCCGATTCCTCCTTTCGGACACACCATTCCATTGTGGTGTTCCGGGTGGAGTCAATTGTGAAACTATTCCACAATTCTTTAGATGATCATCAAATTCTTGACTTAAGTATTCACCACCACGATCTGATCGAAGTGCTTTAATACTTTTGCCAAGTTGTTTTTCTACTTCATTTTGAAATATTCTAAATATCTCAAATGCTTCACTTTTATGTTTCATTAGGTAAACATACCCAAATCTACTATAATCATCAGTGAAGGTTATGAAGTATTGAAATCCTCCCCTAGCATTGCTACTTAATGGTCCGCATACATCGGAATGTATCAACCCCAATAAGTCACTTGCCCTTTCACCTAGCTTGGTAAAAGGTGTCTTAGTCATTTTTCCAAGAAGACACGACTCACAAGTATCATATGACTCGAGGTCACATGAACCTAAAAGTCCGTCCCCATGGAGTTTTGAGATACGCTTCTCATTAATATGACCAAGACGGCAATGCCACAAATAAGTATGATTTACATCATTAGGTTTAGATTTCTTATTTACATGATAGACATTATTTTCATTCTTGACATCCAAGATATAAAGGCCATTAAATGAATTAGCAATACCATAAAGCACATCATTTAAATAAATGGAAGATTTCTTATTCTCAATAAGAAACTTAAAACCTTCATTATCCAAACAAGAAATTGAAATAATATTTCTGCTTAAATCCGGAACATAATAACAATTGTTCAAAACAAGAATTAATCCGGAAGGTAAAGTGACTTCATAAGTCCCTACGGCTAATGCAGCAACTCTTGCTCCATTCCCCACGCGTAGATCTACTTCACCTTCTTTAAGCAGTCTCCTATTCTTTAGTCCCTGCACATTTAGACAAATGTGAGAACCACATCCGGTATCCAATACCCAAGAATCAGTGGTAGAAAGGAGAATATCTATCATATAGATACCTGAAGTCGACGCAGCCTTGCTGCTCTTCTTCTTCTTTTGCTCTTCCAAGAAAGCCTTGCAATTACGTTTCCAATGACCAATTTCTTGACAATGGAAACAGATTGCATCCTTTTGTGAATCAGGTTTTGCCTCAGAAGCCTTGGCAACCTTTGCCTTGCTTATTTTGGGTTTGACAACTTTTGCCTTACCCTTTCCTTTGGCACCAGCCTTCTTCCCATCATGAACCAAGAGCACGGGAGAACCTTTCTCCACAATTTTCATCTCTGCAGTCTTGAGCATCCCATGCAACTCAGAGAGATTCTTATCCATTCCATGCATGTTATAATTCATCACAAACTGATTATAACTTTTAGGCAATGAATTAAGAATGAGATCCGTGGCTAGCTCCAATGGGATTGGATAGCCAAGTTTCTCAAGGTGCTCTACATAACCTTTCATTTTAAGAAAGTGAGGACTCACTTGTTGCCCTTCATTCATTTTACTAGTAGTGAATGCAACAATGGTCTTGTACCTCTCTTGCCTAGCTTGCTCTTGAAACATGGTTCTCAACTCCACGCCTATCTCATAGGCTTCCAAATGTTCCAAACTTTGTTGGAGTTTTGAACACATAGCAGCAAGCATGAGACAACTTACATCTCTGGAATCATTACGATGTTTCTTGTAATTGTCTCTTTCTACCCTAGGGGCAGTAGGCGGTGGTTCAGCAGGGAGAGGCCCATCGAGAATGTACAACTTATCTTCTTGCCTAAGAACAATTCTTATGCTACGGATCCAATCCATAAAGTTTGTACCATTCTCTTCGAGCTTATCCTTCTCAAGGATCGATCGCAACGACATTGATTGAGTGTTATTAGTCATTATCTACAAATATGCAAAAATTTCCAAAATTTAATAAGTACCGGTTTTCATTAAAGAGATAAATAATGTATTTTAAAACAAAATACTCCCACCAAATTATACAACCTTCTTTATACATCCAATGTATAGTATAATTTAAATGGGTTGAGATCCCGCTTTAATCTAATTTTGAGTACGCTTTGGCGCACCGCTCAGAATTAAATCAATTAGGTAGACAACTCTTGTCAATCATATCTCATATGACTCTCAGTTATTTTCATGAGATTCTTTAAGAAATACAATTTCAAAAAGCATGTTAAATCTCATCTTTGCCTTAAGCCCAAAACTGTTTTGACGCTTAATTAAGTCCAACCATTTTAAACGCATAGGAAACTCTTATTCACTCATCTTGCTCAAACATGAATAAAATCGATGCACCTCGCTTTGGCGAGCCCACATAAAATTACTCATGTATAAACAAGTGTTTTAATCATGGCATGGCAATAAAAGACTTAAAAATTTCTTTGAAGGTTCATCACATATAGGATATAACACATTTATGAGCACATAATATAAACATGTTACACATCAAGTTTAGCCATTAAATTAATCTCCATTAATTTAAGCATGGTATTTATGTGTCATTAGTTTCTCTATAATTATGAGGATGAGACTATTTCAACTTTGGTCATTATCTCCAAATCAAGACAACAAGAAGTGCGGTCGAACTAAGCCATTAGGCAACCACAATCCCGCACTAATTCAAGAAACCAAGAAAGTAGTCCATGTGGTCGAAACTAAGCAATAGATGGTCTCGATGAACGTAGGCCAATTGCATTCACAATTCCACATGGATCTCCAAACTTTGAATCAAGAACTTTGTTTCTCAATTTTAGCAATTATGAACTCTTCATAATTCTAACTTCGTTTTATCTTTGAAACTTTGATTGCGATCAATTTTGGGAAACACAATCTCGATGAACGCAGATTACCCATCCAAAACTTGAACCAATCTTAGAATCACAAGACTAAAACAAATAGGAAAATCAAACCCCAAGATCCACACACAAACCAACTACCCAAAACCCATTCCAGATCAGCAGGTCTGGATTGGTTCTGTTACTGGTTTTGTTGAACCTTTCGAAAATTCCAAATTCTGATTTTTGAGCAAAATCAGACCTTCTGATCCCCTTGAGCGGCCGCCCAAAATTACCTGTGCGGTCGCCCAAAAAACCATGCGGCCGCCCAGTATATTCCGTACGGTCGCCCAGTGCCATCAGAATGTGCAGAATTTTTTAAGTTCGAAAATTTTGTCTCAAAATTGTTTTTCCCCGATTATTAAAACTTTGATCCAATCAAAAATTAATAATCAACAATTCTGAATCCACCATAATTTATTTATTGCGATTGAATCGTGCGATTAAAGTTGCAAAACAATAAACCACATAAAATCACATAACACATAAACAACATATATTCCAATATTCATATCATGCAAGGCACATAAACAATTTATATACACATAACATGATCCAAGTATTGAATTAATCAACATGAACGGGGCTCTGATACCACTGTTGGGTTTCGATGTAACATGCGCAGCGGAATTTAGCATTTAAAATTTTGAAACCCAAAGCCCATAGATCCGTTCATATGATTAAATCAAATACAACAAAAGTATAAAGGAATAAACTAACCCTTGATGGCTATCAAATTTTCTCTTGGTCTTTGGTGGAGGTTTGAAGACTTGATCACGATCACAAAGCTTGAACACGAACTTTGAAGATGATGATTTTCACCCTCTAGCGGTATCCACACTTCGAACGAATATCAAAGGAGCTTCTTTGATCTTGGTTGCTAGACCAAATTGTGAAACACTTTTTCACAATCAAAAGAACTATATGGAATTTATTTTGTGTATTATTTTGTTCTTCAACCAAGAATGTCTTAGAACAAAATAAACCCTCTCTCAAACTCTTTGAGACTCACAAAATCATTGGCCTAGAGTGCTGGACGAATTTGGTCTTTTATACACAAGTATGACCTATTCCAAATAGGAAACTTGTGTCAAAATCCTTCCAAAATTCGTTTCCAAATCAAATTAGGAATCTGCCACCCGACAGCACTGTGCGGCCCCCCAAAATCATCTGTGCGGTCGGACAACTATCTGAAGCAAAACTGGTACAAAACTATCCTAAGTGTGCGGCCGCCCAGTCAATACTGTGCGGTCGCCCACTCTTCAGAATGTCTAGAATTTCCAAAATTCCAATATGGTCCCTTTTAAAGATTCGTTCTATTGTGTGTGACCCTCTAGGATTATACTAAGTTGGCAATGAGCTCAAACATGATCCCATAAGATATGATTAGGTTCTAGCAAACCGTCATACCTACCCAAATAGTATAACTAGATATAAGTTCGTATTCCTTTAGAATATGTCACAATCCCTTTGTCCACGATGTCATTGAACACAAGTCATGGTCAAACAGTCAACTTGTTTTGTTCAATACTTTCTCGATTCCGAATATGTTGATAATCCAAATGACATTGATCCAATCAATTCATCTGAGTCCGGCCGAACATTTCATCAACATCATTCCTACGAGTGGCCCAAGCTTGACATCTCTCCGAGGAGGGACAAATCCATTTAGCTTATTATTCTTCCCAACGGGATTCCGATTATGCCAATCATACCCTTTATAACTACTCGGTTAAAAGTAGCGTTTGAATATGTCAAACATAATGTTCATCAAGTGGAAGACTTATAATAACTTCATGTCTAAGGATTCAAATGACATAACTAATATGAGATATATGTACGACATAGACCATGACATAAATCTCATAGAGCAGGTCATGTCCAGTACCTTGTTCCAAACAAGTACCCATAAATCTAACATGATCATCCCATGACCATTTAGCCTTTATACTAGTGCTTAACAAGTACTAGGGACGGGGATTATTATAAGTAAACATGAACAACAATAATAATCAAAACATCTCTTTATTGATATGAAATAAATGATAACAATTACAACGTTTATTAAACGTGCCTAGGGCACCACTACCAACATTCTTAAGGTCAATGAGACGTATGATTGTGCAATAGAAACAAGGCAATAGCCTTCTCCTCTCAAGTTGTTACACTTTACCTCCCACTTGCATAACAGTTTTTGAAAAAAAATTAAGCACAAAAAGTTGCAAGTTAAGTCTCACACACCCCCACACCTACATTCTACATTATCCTCAATGTATCTATCCATAAATTCTCAATAGGGAAGGGAAAAAAAAGACAAAATAAAAGGAAAGATAAATAAATAAAACAAGAAACGTAAAGAAGAACTTCCCTGAGATTTGGTTGCTGAAAGAGATGGAATTGAATTCCATTTTGAAATTTGAAGAGTAACGAATGAGGACAAACGTAAAAAAAATCTTGTTGCTTGAAATTGGTTAACCATTGGTTATGTGGGGATAGTGAAAATGAGAGTTTTGATATGCGCACCTACAAGAAATCTAGTTAGGCCAAAAACACAAAACAGCAGAAGACTTCTTTCACTTAAGCATGATCACGCTTAAAAACTTCCTCAGCTACAGGCCTTAAAAAATATCTTTTGAAAATTTTCTGAAGATAATTTTTGCTAAAGCGTGATCATGCCTAACAAGAACTTGTCTACTGTTTTTTTTTTATTTTCTTTTCAAAATCAGCAAAGTTGGAACCAAAGAAGATTTTTTTTGAAATCACTGGGTTGCCTCCCAAGCAGCGCAACTTTTTAATGTCGTTATGCTCGACAACTTTCTTTCCATCATTTGGGAAAAGGATGGAAAACCTTCAACTCCTTGTCTTTGGAAGAACATACATTTTTATCCTCTTGAAGTAACTTCAAACGATTTTCAGTTACCTTCACGATCTTGCTTGTTTCCAAATTTTTAATTTTAACCAAACCATAGGAAACACATTTATTACAACAAACGGACCAAGCCATTGAGACCAGAGTTTACCGGAAATGAGCGTACGACGTGAATGAAAAAGTAAAACCTTGTTACCCTCAACAAATTTCTTCCTTGAAGTGAAGTTATAATGAAGTAACTTGGGATCATCCTTGTGAATTCTCGAGTCCTCATCTTTACTCCTCTCTTCTAACTTTTGATGTCCCTGCACACCAAAACCTTGAACTCCACAATTTTCATTAGCAACACTGTTCTCAAGTAAATTAAATGCATCAACAAAACATAAAGATTGATTTTCAATGGGGTGCTTCATAGCATCAAAAGTATTAAACTTCACAATTTTTCCATCAAACTCGACAGAAAGGACCCCCTTAGAAACATCAATCTTTGTTTTGGATGTCTTCATGAAAGGTCTTCCCAATATGATTGGGGCTGAATTAATCAAACTATCATTTTTCATCTTTAAAATGTAAAAATCAACCGGAAAAACCAACTCATCTACTTGCACTAACACATCTTCAACTACCCCTTTCGGGTAAACATAAGAACGATCCGCCAATTGGATGTGAACGTTAGATTCTTTCAAATGCCCCAAATTTAAAGTACGGTAAATTGAGTATGGCATGACATTTATAGAATCTCCTAAGTCTAACATGGCATTCTCAATTTTCATGTTTCCTATACCACAAGGCAATGTAAACATACTTGGATCTTTGCATTTGATGGGCAATGATTTCTTAATCATAGCGGGCATATTCTCCCCCACACTTACTTTCTCATCTTGCTTCAACTTCCTCTTTGTAGTGCACATCTCCTTCAAACATTTGGCATATTTCGGGATTTGTTTGATGGCATCTAACAAGGGTATGTTGACTTGCACTTTTCTGAAAGTCTCAAGTATCTCCTTCTCATGATCATCCTTATTAGAATTGACCAACCTGCTTGGAAATGGAGGAACATGCACATATGTTACATTTTGAAAAGAATTGGAAGATTTTACCTTTGCTTGGATTTGAATGTTCTTCTTTTCAACCTCATTCTGAACTTCCTCATTTTGATGCCCACTGCCCTTTCCATGTTAAATCTGCTCTTGCTCTTCCCCTTTCTCACTTCTTATCATTATTGCACTCACATTCGCCCTAGGATTGATCTCGGGTTGTGATGGTAGCTTTCTCGAAATTTGAGCCTCCAATTTCCCAACCGTTGTGGCAAGTTGGGTAATTTGAGTACCAAGATTCTGCATTCCAGCCCTTGTTTCTTGTTGGAATTGTTGGGTATTTATTCCCAAAGCCTTCACAATTTCTTCCAATGGCATTCCTGAATCTGAAGGTTGAGCTGGGGTATTTTGCCTTTGGAAATTTTGTTGTTGATACCCTTGCGGACCTCCTTGGTTTCTGTAGCTGAGATTTGGATGATCTCTCCATCCGGGATTGTAAGTATTAGAGTAAGGATCATATCTTCTCTGTTGTGGTTGGCCCAGAAATCCTCCCATTGCATTCACTTGCTGCGGATCTTCTTGCAAAGTAAAACACCACAAACTTGGTCTTGTGAAACCTGCCCCACTACTATTTTCTCCATCAAAGCAGTCATAGCATCCAATTGTTGATCAATGGAGATTTTGTTCACCTCATTCACTGTTTTCACAATGCCATCATTACGGGTTCCAAATTGTTGTGCATTCACTGCCATGTTTGAGATCAAATTTCTTGCTTCTTCCGGAGTTTTACTCACCAATGCCCCACCACTTGCTGCATCAATCATATTCCTATCGAAGGTAGTGAGTCCTTCATAGAAATATTGGACTAATAGCTGCTCCGGAATTTGGTGTTGAGGACAACTTGAGCACAATTGCTTGAATCTCTCCCAATACTCATGCAGTGTTTCCCCATGTTGTTTCCTAATCCCACAAATGTCTTTCCTAATGTTTGCTGCTCGTGAAGCTGGGAAAAACTTCTCCAAAAATTGTCTCTTCATCTCGGTCCACGTAGTGATAGAACCAGATGGAAGATAGTACAACCAATCTTTTGCTTTATCGGCTAGAGAAAAAGGGAATGCCCTTAATGAAATCTGCTCTTCAGTGACCATTTGTGGCTTCATCGTCGAACAGACCACATGGAATTCTTTGAGATGCTTGTGTGGATCTTGACCCGCTAATCCACGAAAAGTAGGCAACAAGTGAATTAACCCAGATTTCAACTCAAATGGTGCATCCGTGTCAGGAGTTTGAATGCACAATGGATGTTGATTGACATCTGGATTAGCTAACTCCCTCAATGTTCGCGGAGCTGCCATTTCTGCTTCCTCTATTTCTTTCTCTTCGAAATCTGTATCGCTTTCCGAACCAGACAATTCCAGAGCCACGTTCAAACCAGGGGATGTTGTTGATGGATGTTGTTTCCTAAACCTCGTCTCTTTCGTTAACCTCCTTGTTGTCTTTTCTATTTCTGGATCATACATTAGTTCACATGTACGGGAGGAACGAGGCATAAACCAGAAACAAGAGATACAAAAAAAAGAAAAAAAAAAAAATCCCTTTTTTTGATTTTTTTTTTTGCTGCAGGATACTATTTCAGCCTAAGCGTGATCACGCTTAAGTCAAAGTAGTTCTCTGCTGGAACCTTAAAAAAAAATCCCCTTTTTTTTTTCTTCAAAAGAAATGAGATTTCACCGTCCCCGGCAGCGGCGCCAAAATTTGGTGTGTCATTAAACCGCCAAATTAATTTATCCTACTCAAACAAGTAAAGTGGCGAGTAGAGTTCGTATCCATGGGGACGGAGGTTTTATTTCTTTTGAAAAATAACAGGTAACCAAAGAGGGGGGATTTTTTTTTATTTGTTTAAACTACAATTTGAAATTTAACAACTAAATTAACTAGAAAAATTAAGGTAAAACTTGAGAACTTAATAACGAGAATAAAATAGAGAAATTCCAATATTAAACAAACTCCGATTCAAGGGTTGTGTTGTTCAATTGTGCAATGATCATAGACTCCAAAAAGATAATTTTCACTCTCAAGTATTCAACTTTTAACTTATCCGGATAGCCAAGATAAATTATGGTTTTCCTAATGTATTGATCAAGCCTAGCACTCAATCAACCTTACCATTAATCAATAGGAGACACTAGGGTTCCATATTGACTAACGATAGCATGAAATTCCTTGGAAATAGTTGAACAAAACTCAAGCAATTGAGATAGCTACAATTACGAAAATCTTGATTGTAATTTCATATAAACCAAAATTGTTATGATAGCACACCAAATTCGATTTATTGCTCTAAGAAAGCTGTAGGAAATTATTAACTAGACGAGTTGTCAATTCAACAAGTAAACAAAATCCATAAAATTCGTTATGAAATTACAAATACTTGAGTTAAGCAAAAACAAAATCAACACATAGCCTCACATAAGCACAATTGAAATTAACCCTTGAATCAGAATTAGTACCTTAGCCACTCATGGCTTGGATAAACATCATCACAAAATTTTCTCTTACAAATGTCGATTTCTCCAAGGCTGGAAAACAGAACAGAAAAGGGAGGAGAGGAGCAGCAGCGACAGGAAG
Source organism: Campanula takesimana (assembly GCA_026119855.1). NCBI lineage: Eukaryota > Viridiplantae > Streptophyta > Magnoliopsida > Asterales > Campanulaceae > Campanula > Campanula takesimana. Next base: position 701,883 of record JAOWBW010000556.1, read on the forward strand.
GAAATTTTCTGCGGTGAATAACGTGTGCCTCCCCCTTGACTGCTACTATGGAATAAAAAGGGTAAAAGTCTTGACCCTACACATTCTAAAACTCCTAAATACATAATGAACTAATTAACTAAGCCTTGAGTTCATTTAACTAAAGAAAAAAAACTGCTCTCTCTATTTATTGAAAGTCTTCAAAACAGTCCAAAATTACTTCTTTGCTTCCATAAATCCAAGGTGCAGCAACTTAACCAAAACTAGCCCAAAAATCAGCCTTTTTGTTCAATTTCTGCCCAAAATCCATTTCACTCCGTCCCTATCAAAACAGCAATAAAAAGGATATAAATGCATGCTTCTCATAGTTCAAATGAAGGAAAAAGTGATCATAAAACATAGATATATAAAGTGATATCATGACGTAAGTGATATCATAGCCGGTGAGTATGAAGTACCACTTGGCTATCCTTGTTAACATGAAAGGTTTCTCGAAGATGTAGCGGAGCGGGTCCACTTTTGCTACTATCTTTATAGGAAAGGCTTCCATGTAGTGTTTGAGCTTTTGAGTGACCCAAACCAGTGTTGCACATGACTTCTCCAAGGTGGAGTAGTTATTTTCGCCTCCTTGAAATCGACGACTAACAAAATAAATGGCATTGTCCTTTGTGGAGTCTCGTTACTCTTGTGCTCGCATATCCCCTAGGGCTTCATCATTCACTGTGAGGTAGAGCAAGAGAGGCTTCTGTTTGTGTGGTGGAACAGAACTGGTGGGCATGTCAAGTAATGTTTCACTTGGTCGAAGGCTTCTTGGCAAGCGTCCGTCCATTCTAGAGCCACATTCTTCTTGAGTAACTTAAAGATTGGATCACACATGGAAGTAAGCTGGTGCACGAACCGACTGATGTACTGAAGTTTGCCCATGAAACCTTTGATTTCTTTCTGTGTCTTCGGAGGAGGTATGTCAATGATTGCCTTGATTTTTGAGGGATCTGCTTCAATTCCCCTCTCAGTGACCATGTAACCAAGAACTTTGCCTCGGATAACCCCGAAAGTGCACTTTGCGGGATTGAGCCTCATATTGTGTTGTCGAAGCCTTTCGAAGAACTTGCGGAGGTCAATCAAATGTTGACCGTCGGCTCCTTTTGAATGGATGATCATGTCGTCCATATAGACCTCAATTTCTTTGTGAATAATATCATGGAACAAGTCTGTTACATCCCTTTGATAATTAGCCCCAACGTTCCTCAACCTAAATGGCATGACTGTGTAGCAAAAGGTGCCCCACGGTGTTGTGAAAGCAGTTTTTTGTTAATCCTCCTTGGACATGAGAATCTGATTGTACCCGGCGAAACCATCCACAAATGAGCGGACTTCGTAGGAGGCAGTGGAATCGACTAGCATGTCGATGTTGGGTAGTGGGAAATCATCCTTTGGTGAAGCTTTGTTCAAATCCTAGAAATCCACACAAACACGGACCTTGCCATTAGCCTTTTTGACTATCACAACATTCGCGAGCCAAGTCGGATAATCAATGACTTTGATGAAGCCCACACTGAGAAGCTTCTCTATCTCTTCTTTGACTTGGAGAGACCATTCTGGCTTCATCTTTCTGAGTTTCTGCTTCGTTCACTTAGCATCGTCTCTGATCAGAATCCTGTGCTCGGTGACCTTTCTGTCTAAACCTGGCATGTCTTTATATGACCACGCGAAAACATCCACGAACTCTCTGAGCAGTGCAGTCAATCTGTCTTTCTCTGCCCCCTTGAAGAAGCTTCCGATCTTGGTTTCCTTCGGCTCCTCATCGGTACCCAGATTAAAACATGCAATTCTTCATCAGCCCCTGGACCATTTTCACCACGACTACGGACCTGTTGAGCTAGTTCATTTAAGTATGTTTCATTTTTGTGGTCTATTTCATCATAGTTTGAATCGTTATTAACTAGTTCATTAAATTAATTATTAGTTAATTCATCATTTATGATGTTTGCAATCTCGGGGTACTCAGAAAGATCAAATTTTTCATTAGCAAAGAAAGGGAACACACGCTCGGCTATTGCCTCCATATCCTCTTGGGTGAGGGTGTCAGAAACACTCTCGGACTCAAAAGTGAATGTTAACAAATCTTCCTTTGTAACCTTCCACAGAATCCAACCCATTTTCTTGATCAGGAATTCTTCGGATACCACGGGTCCCTTTGTTGACTACCAGTTGTTGATTTGTGTTGGTCCCAGAAACACAACAAGGGTATGAAAAGAGGCTAGAAGGGGGGGGGGTGAATAGCCTAGTAAAAATTTCAACCCTTTTTCAAAGTTCAACCTTATGCTTATACTTGAATTTTGCGGTAGATGAAAACCACACGGTCAAGTATAAAATGCACATCGGAAGTTTTCGTTGAAACAAGTTAAGAGATGTTTTTGATAAGTTTAATGCGGTAGATATGGATGCGGTAGGTTAAAGACGCGGTAAATAGAAGTGCGGTAGATGTATATGTGGTAGGTAAGAGTGATGTAGGTTGAGTGATTGAAAACTTGTGTCTTAGAGATTTTTGGCAAAAGATAAGTTAGTCAGATTTTAGCTAAGGCAATGAGTTGAACAAACAAACACAATTCACAAGTGTTCATAAATCTGAAAGATCAAACACTAAAAGACAAACAAGATTAATATGAACAATAATAACAAGATGAACAAGACTTAAAGTAAATTTGCAGAAATGAAAAGTTCTGTAAGTAAATGACACAATGATTTGGAAATGTTCGATCTGTTCAAAGATCTACGTCCTCTACCAAGATGGCCAGTCTTGGATTTTGAATGAGGTATTTATTGATTCACTTGATTACAGATTACAGAGATAAAGTATTGAATCAACACCTATTTCTATAAAGAACAATCCAAGATTTAGACCAGTGTATCCCTAATGATTCAATCTATGTGATTGATCAATTCGGGGTGAGTGTGTGTTAAGAATCAAGAGATCTTTGGAATCTATATGATTATAGAGCCTTATGAAACTTGTGTGATGAGGCTTGAGATTTGATCTTGATGTTTGCTAGAGACTTGTTGAAGACTTGAAGGTTGAGTGCTTGAAGATTCAAAGGATTCTGGAAATCTTGAGTATGATCTTCAATCACCAAGAATTTCAACAGCAATTTCTCTCTTAGAATCTCAGCGTAAGTTCAATGAAGAACTCAAGGACTATTTATAGCCTTGAATGAGAAACTAGCCGTTAGAAATACTTGGGCTTCAAGTTGAAGGACAATGAGCTGTTGAATTCTGATTGGAGCTCAGTCTGAGTTGTCCTTTTGTTGCAGAGTCATGGTGGTCCAACTGTACTATGATGACAATTGTATTCAAATTTGAAATTTGAATTTGCAACGTTCTAAACTAACCAAGGTAAAGGACACAAGTGTGACCATGGTTGATTTTGAACCAACTTGAGTTTATTCAATCAAGATTACATGCGGCAGAGTGAACATGTGGCAGGTATCAACCATGCGGTAGACTTCATGGCATTAGGTAACCTTGGTCATGCGGCAAGCTTCATGCGGTAGGCTAAGGCCTTACCTCATATCTCCAGACTTAGAAAAAATTGAGGGTCCTAATCTACTAAGCCTATTCAACTATAAAGTGGACTTTTCTAAATGAAGTACAAGTACTTCTTACAATATATCCTAAAGTCCACAAAGAGTAAAATTAGGTTATGGGATCAATCAAATTTAGGTAATATGAGTTGTTTATAATAAGCATACCCAACAATCTCCCCCTATTTGATTGAGACCATTACCTACTATAACAAAGGCTAATTCATTGTACTTGGTAAAAACATGTTTTCAAGAATAAACATTTTATTAATATCATGTCCCAAGTCAATGCACACTCTAAGCCAATATCATAGATTTCTATCATCCTAAAAAGAAAAACAAAATACTAATCCTAGATAGAAATAATAATTGAGGCATTTCAATATGTTTAAACAGAGAAGGGTAGAAATGCATCAAACACAATAATAAACATACTCCAAATAATAATCATTAAAGCATAGGAGTAAGAGCACAAAAAAGATTGTTTTGTTACAACCCAAACAGACAAAACAGAAAAGAAAATTGTTTTAAACAAACACAAATGTTTCAAATAACCACAGACGGTCATATCAAATGCGGTCAATCACAACGAAATCATCATTGGAGCTTGCGGTAAGAGGAAAGCGGTAGGCTGGGGTATCCAATCCTGGAATCATGACTGGAGCAGTGATTCCATCTTCTTCTTCCTCTTCTTCGCCTTGAGATTGAACATTACCGTGTCCTGTGGTGGAAATTATGCCCTAGGCCCTTGAGAAAGGCCTTACGTTGCATCATGTTCTCATTTGTTATGGAGATAACAACCCTGGACTATTATATGTTTTACATGTTTATTATAATAATCCCCGTCCCTAGTACTTATGAAGAACTAGTATAAGTTTAATTGAGGATCATATGATGATCATGTGTATATGATACAAATTAAGCTTATGGGTACTTGTTAGTGAACACGTACTGGACATGACCCACCTATGAGATTTATGTCATGGTCAGATGTCATAAATAAATCTCATAATAGTTATATCATTTATCTTTAGACCTGAGATTATCATAGTCTTCCACATGATGAACATTATGTTTGACGTACTCAAACGCTACCCCTAACCGGGTGGTTATAAAGGCTACGATTGGCATAATCGGATTCATGTAGGGAAGAATGATAAGTTAAGATGGGATTTGTCCCTCTCTCAAGAGAGATATCTGCTTAGCCTCTAGATGAGTGAGATTGATGATAGTGTATGGCCATACCCAAATGAATTGAAGTGTTTAATGTCATTTGCTCATATCAATCTACTCAGGATTGAGAAAGCATTGGACAACATAAGTTGACGTGGACCATGACTTATGTCCAATATGATATCGTGTGATAAAAGGATTGTGATATGTTCTATGAGGATAACGAACGTCATTTAAGTTATATTAATTGGGTAGTCATGATGTCTTGCTAGAGTCCACTCATGACTTATGAGTTTGACCTTGGTTGGACTCATTACCAACTTGATATAATCCTATGGGGTCACACACAAAAGAACGAATTGTTTAAAAGGATAAAATTAAGTTTCTGGTGGTGCTCGGCTGAGCACCTCATATGACTCGGCCGAGCAAGAGTTAACAGAAACTTGATATTTTTGGTACAGAGGTGCTCGGCCGAGCACCTTATAAGACTCAGCCGAGCAGGCCCTGTTCAGGCCCAAATTTCTGATTTCGTGTTTTGATGGGTTTTGACCTATTTCTCCTAAAGGGTTTAGGACTAATGGGTATAAACACCCCTCTCTTAAGCCTAATCAGTAAGAATTGATATTGTATCATTATTGGTAGCCTCCGGGTGTTTGAGAAACACATTATTGAGTTTAGATTGAGAATCAAAAGCTCAAGAACGCCAATAAATTCATATAGCCTTTGAAGATTAGAAAAGCGTGTTTTCTAATGGGTCTAGCAATCCAGATCTAGAATCGTTCTAGATATTCATTCGCGTGTGGATACACATAGAGGATGCTTGCTTTAGCATCTCAAAGTTCGTGTTCCTGTGATCGTGATACGAAGAACACGAAGAACGAGGAGATCAAATCCAAAGCTTAAAGACTTGAAGATTTGAAGATCCAAAAATTTAAACGCTCAACAACGGTTAGTATTCTAAATTCATATTGCTATTAATTTAATCATCATGAATGGATCTTGGGGCTTAGGGTTTTGTCGATTCATATTGCTTTAATTCCGCTGCGCAAGGTGCCTCAAAACCCAACAGTGGTATCAGAGTCCCGTTCATGTGTGGTTATTTAATATTATCATGTTTAAATATAATTTGATTATATGATCTAACATGATAGAATTTAGAATAGGGATTTATGTGAATTGTTTGGTGAAACAATTATATATTTGATATAGTATGATTATGAACAAGGTTTTCAAGATGCATGATTAATATGATTAATCTATTTATCGGATCATCAATTTCTTTAATTGGATTATTGAATTGATGATTCTTGATCTTGAAGAACAAATTGTTTGTTCTTGGGGTTTGATGTTTATGATAATTTGATTATCATAAATAGTTGAATTCTTAAAGGATCAAGATTTGATAAATTGCGATCGTGCAGTTCGCGTGCAATACACGTTTTGTGCAGAATTTTCATCCAGAATTTTCGTGCAGCGCACGTGCAGTCCAGAATTTTGTGCAAAATTTCGTGCAGTTCGCGTGCAATGCACGTGCAATGCACAAATTCATGCAGATTTTTCGTGCAGTTCGCGTGCAGTACAGATTTCTGAATTCGTGATTTTCAGACTTGGAGATGCATTGTAGAATACGTATTGTTCATGGAATTGGATTCTATGAAGTAATGTATTCTTGATAGAGTTGGACTCTATAAAAGAATTCATTATTAAATATGTATTATACCTAGAGTAGCACTCTATGAAAATCTAAAATTCATGATTATATTCACATAGTATCCATTCATTAATTAATTGGATTAATTATACATTTGTTATACGCGTTGCTATATGAAAGAACCTTCTTGAAAATTTTAAGTCATGTGCCAACCCATGATGGACACTTGTGAGTACACCGGGTATTTTTATGTGGGCTCTGCCAAAGCGAGGTGCATTAATTCTATCAGTGTATGAGCAAGATGAGTGAATGAGAGTTTCCTATGCGTCCATCATGGTTTGACTTAATTAGGCTATCAAAAGACAAAGTTTTGGGCCTAAGACACAAGATGAGATTAAAACATGTTTGACATAAGATGTCTAATTAAATCTCATAAAAGATCTAAGAGTCACATATGATGTGATTGATAAGAGTTATCTACCTAATTAATTTAATTTTGAGCTGTATCGCCAAAGCGGACTTAAAGTTAAATTAAAGTTGGATCTTAGCCTACATAAATTATATCATACAATTGTTGTATATGAAGGTTATATAATTTAGTGGGAGTATTTATGAAACACAATTAATTTATCTCTTAAATGATTGGTATGAAATATAGGTGTATATTTGTTTGCATATTTGTGTAGAATATTATCTTATACTTTAATTATGTTTGTTACTGCAATTTGTTCTTGAAAGAACAAAGTTAAATAAGAATGAAATTAATTTTTACGATTGGATCATGAGCTTAAGAATTGTTCTAAAGCAAGAACGGAAATTATACATTCTTAATAATCCTAAGTAACCTAAATTGCAATATTAATTTGATTAATATGTTCCGTAGGATCATCAAAATTTAATTTGATTAACTTGTTGATGATCTTAGATTCATGAATAAATTGTTTATTCTGGATTTTGAAAATTATGATGATTCGATCACAATGAACATCAAATCCTAATTGAATCATGGAAATAAATTTTGAGGTAAATTTTGGAAATTTAAAATCTACCGCTTTTATGATAAATATTTTGAGTTGAATTTAATTGTCAGATGGCTGGTTTTAGAAACCGTGTTTTCTGAAATTAAATGTCAAGTTCAAAATTAATCTAGGGTTGAATCTAGTTTCAGATGGATGGTTTTCGAAACTGTGTTTCCTGAAAAGTGATGTCAATTCAGAATTCAGATAAACTGAAATCAGAATCATGAATTGTTCTTGATTGCTGAAATTAGTTAAATTGATGAGACATAGAATTTAGAAACAAGACTACAGATTCATACTGAAATGTGGATGCCTTTTGGCTTAGTTTCGGCCGTATGGACTGTTCTCTAAATTTCTGAATGATGTACGGAATTGTGGATGCCTTTTGGCTTAGTTTCGGCCGTACAGTTTGTGCTCTCAATATCTGAACTAAAGTGCGGAAAGATGATGATCTAAAGTCGAAAATTTGATTTTTGACTTAATGAATTTCTAAAAGGAAAGAGGATTAAAAGATAAAGGTAAGACAAGTGTTGTCAAACCTAAAAGAAATAATTGTGGCTAAATTTATAACTCTAAATAATGCAAATTTGTAATATGGCAATTGGATTGACCATTTAAAATTGCAATCGAAATTCTGGGTGATAAAAAAAAGTGAATGGTAGTGACACTACCAGTTCAGATATTTATGCTATAAAATTAATCTCTCTATTTTAATTATTGGGTTTTGGATACCGGATATGGATCCCATATTTACATAAATGTGCAAGAATTAGTAAATAGAAATACTACTTAAAGGTAAAGATAATCTACGGATAGTAATGATGCAAGAGTTGCAACATTGTTCGTGGAACACTTATGAAGTGACTTTACTTATTAAGTAGAAAAGTATTATTTTGTTATAAGATAATGAAAGATATTTATTTCCTATTTGAAATCAGAAAAGGGCTTTATTTATTATGATTTGCTTTATCGTATTGTTAAATCATATAAATAAATCTTATATCCTAAATCTTGAAGAATAAAATAATGAATAAGATTATAACATAAATTATTATTAAAATTCTTAAGGCATTATTGTTTTGATCAAATAAATAAGAAACACATATCTAAAATTCCGTGGGACGGAGTTTTAGAGTCATATGATTTTGAATCATATGATTTATGCAAATCTTATTTACTTGCACCAAGACATCTTTTACTAGGAGTAGTAAAAGACTAATATCTTATTAGACTAATACATGTTGATGTATATGGTCCATTAAGTAGCAATGCTAAAAGAGTATTTTGGTACTACTTGGTAAAACTATTCAAAGATCCGATACGATCGTGATGATGAATAATTGAACCAAGAATTTGACAATCATCTTTAAGATTGTGAAATTGTTTCACAATTAACTCCACCAAGAACACCATTTTGAATGATGTGTCTAAATGGATGAATTGAACCTTATTGGATATGGTTCATTAGATGATTAAAGTCAAATTGATCTTCCATTATTTAATTTTGGGTTATACATTGGAACCGCTATAATTACACTAATTTGAGTTCCGTCAAAATAGGTTCAAAGGGACCATATGTGATATGAAATGAAAGAAAATGTCAGTTTGTCTTTCATGTAGATTTAAGATGGTGAGACTTTTGTGAAAAGACTTGTTTGGAACAAGCTCACACTTAAATCTAATAAATGTATTTTTATGGGATATCCTAAGGAAACTTGAGGATATTATTTTACTTATAAGAAACAAATTGTTTGTTTCATATGATGGTACTTTTCTAGATAAATTGTTTATCTCTAAAAGAACCAGTGGGAGTAAAATATATCTCGAATGGTTCGAGACCTAGAAAATTACATTGAACATTTGATGGAAATTGAACAAAGATTTACAAGGAGTTGTGAAAATTCGTTCAAGTTACACAAGTTACTTGAATATATGATAGGATACAATCTATAACAAGAAATACTGGATTTCTCAAAATAGAATGTATTGAGGTAAAGTTCATTGAGAATGACACATTTACCACCTATCAAAAATGCGAAGTCCGCTCCGTATTTAGATTAATGGCTTGGAGTCATAGAATCTAAAAGGCAATCCATGTTATATAATCAAGATTGGAACTTGATCGTTCTAACCTAAGGTGTAAAAACCAAAGGATGGAGTTGAGTTTTCTTGGAGAAAACTAACATGGGTAGCAAGGAACATACTCTTCAAGCAAAACTAAGTGTGAAAGGTTGACTCATATTTCAACTATGATAAAACTTTCTTACTCGTAGTCATGTTTTAAGACATTAGAATTCTCATTGTCATATCCTCATATTTGGAATATGAAATTTGACAAATGAATATCAAAACAGATTTCCTTAATGGGAATTAACTTAAGGATGTATTGGATACAACCTAAAGGTTTTGATAGACTAGAAAATTCTAATAAAGTATGTTAGTTGTGGAAATCCATGAGATGGATCGAAGCAAGCTTCTTGGAGTTGAAATAATCATTTTGATGAAGTGTTCAAATAGTTTGAAATTCATCAAAGATGAAACTTGTGTTTGCTAAGAAATTAGTGGAAGCATAGTCTAATTCCTAGTCTGATATATGTGGTTGACATATAATTCATTTTAAAAGAGTTTCTTAATGAAAGACTTAGGAAGAAGCCGCTTACATCCTTGGAATTCATATCTATTGATATAAATCTAGGAAGTTGATTGATTTGTGTCAAAGTACTTATAAAGACAAAGTAATGACTTGTTCAGTATGCAAGACTCTTGCAGAAGAACTTGCAAGGTTGTCTAATGACAATATTCTTGCCAAGACATAGTCTTAGTGGAAGACTAATAAGCAAGAATACATGATTAGGATTCCATATGCTTCGGCAATTGAATCTATCATGTATGTCATATTATGTACTTGGACGGGCTAACTCGTATACTTGGAGTATGATGAGAACAAACTAATCATATCCTAGTGAAAGTCACTAGATAGTGGTCAAGAATGTCCTTATATACTTGAGAAGAACTAAGGATCCATTCTTTATAGTTGTTGACATGGGAGATGATCTGGTAAATGGTTACATAGATGCATGCTTCCACATCGATAAGGGTAATTTAAATCGCAGTATAAACATATGTTTAAAGTAAGTGCTATTAGTTGGAATAGTTCCAAGCAAATACACTATAAATTATTCTACAAATAATGTTGAGTATTTAGTTACAAGATTTGTAACTAAGGGATTTGTTTGAATATAGATGTTATTAGTAAAAATAGAAATAGTTTCTAGTACTACTAATCCTATGGACCTTTATTGTGAAATAATAGTTATTCCACAAGCTAATGTGCCAAAGGCTCATCTATGATCCAAAACACACACTCAGACATTTCCATCTCTACGATAAATCGTTGATATGGGAGATGTCAAAATATGCAAAATACTTTATGATGATAACAAGGAAAACTTCCTACATAAGATTCTCCACATGCTGTTATGATGGTCATAAGCTAAGCTCAATGGTATTGGATACACATTGATTGGGCCTAGTGCAAGTCGGAGATTGTTGGAAATTATGCCCTAGGCTTTTGAGAAAGGCCTTACGTTGCATCATGTTCTCATTTGTTATGGAGATAACAACCCTGGACTATTATATGTTTTACATGTTTATTATAATAATCCCCGTCCCTAGTACTTATGAAGAACTAGTATAAGTTTAATTGAGGATCATATGATGATCATGTGTATATGATACAAATTAAGCTTATGGGTACTTGTTAGTGAACATGTAGTGGACATGACCTACCTATGAGATTTATGTCATGGTCAGATGTCATAAATAAATCTCATAATAGTTATATCATTTATCCTTAGACCTGAGATTATCACAGTCTTCCACATGTTGAACATTATGTTTGACGTACTCAACACTACCCCTAACCGGGTGGTTATAAAGGCTACGATTGGCATAATCGGATTCATGTAGGGAAGAATGATAAGTCAAGATGGGATTTGTCCCTCTCTCAAGAGAGATATCTGCTTGGCCCCTCGATGAGTGAAATTGATGATAGTGTATGGCCATACCCAAATGAATTGAAGTGTTCAATGTCATTTGCTCATATCAATCTACTCGGGATCGAGAAATCATTGGATAATATTAGTTGACGTGGACCATGACTTATGTCCAATATGATATCGTGTGATAAAAGGATTGTGATATGTTCTATGAGGATAACAAACGTCTTTTAAGTTATATTAATTTGGTAGTCATGATGGCTTGCTAAAGTCCGCTCATGACTTATAAGTTTGACCTTGGTTGGACTCATTACCAACTTGATATAATCCTATGGGGTCACACACAAAAGAACGAATTGTTTGAAAGGCTAAAATTAAGTTTCTGGTGGTGCTCGGCCGAGCACCTCATATGACTCGGCCGAGCAAGAGTTAACAGAAACTTGATATTTTTGGTACAGAGGTGCTCGGCCGAGCACCTTATAAGACTCAGCTGAGCAGGCCCTGTTCAGGCCCAAATTTCTGATTTCTTGTTTTGACGGGTTTTGACCTATTTATCCTAAAGGGTTTAGGACTAATGGGTATAAACACCCCTCTCTTAACCCTAATCAGTAAGAATTGATATCGTATCATTATTGGTATCCTCCGGGTGTTTGAGAAACACATTCTTGAGTTTAGATTGAGAATCAAAATCTCAAGAACACCAATAAATTCATATAGCCTTTGAAGATTAGAAAAGCGTGTTTTATAATGGGTCTAGCAATCCAGATCTAGAATCGTTCTAGATATTCGTTCGCGTGTGGATACACATAGAGGATGCTTGCTTTAGCATCTCAAAGTTCGTGTTCCTGTGATCGTGATCCAAAGAACGCGAAGAACGAGGAGATCAAATCCAAAGCTTGAAGACTTGAAGATCCAAAAATTTAAACGCTCAATAACGGTTAATATTCTAAATTCATCTTGCTATTAATTTAATCATCATGAATGGATTTTGGGGCTTAGGGTTTTGTCGATTCATATTGCTTTAATTCCGCTGCACAAGGTGCCTCAAAACCCAACATCCTGCTACGGCTAGCTGATTTCTAGCTTGACTATCTGCACGGTTAAGGCGAATTAAGGCCGTATTGATTCTGCTGGAGAGGAGATCAATCTTAGTGGATTGGTCTGTAATTCTGATGTTCTGGGCCTCAATGCGGTTTGTCTGAACTTGCATTGCACTAACAGAGCATTGAATTTTGGGACAAACTTTTCAGCAACTGACATAAGAGTGACATTTGAATGTATCAGAATTTCCTCCTTGATTGATGTTTTAACTTTCTCCAACTCTTCCTTTACCTCTAACTTGTCATGACCCATGGCCTTTGAGAGTTCCGATCTAGCTCCCTCAACTCCTTTAACCACACTGTTGCTTATGAAATCAGTTTGCTTTCTTAGCATTTCAGTTAATGTGGTAAGAGAGGGAGAGTGTCGGTTGAGGGTACGGGGTGCGGCAGATGACGTAGGTACGGTAGAGGTGGAAGTACCTGTATTACTAGCTAAAGTATCCCTAGTGGCCTTTGTTATGAATACACTCTCCCCCTTAATGGTTGAAATCATTTCAGAGGGAAGAGCGGTAACATCACGCTTGAGTGAGGCCTGATCAGTCTTTATTTAAATAAGTTCTTCCCGAAGAGCAACCATGCCAGAGACCAGTTCAGAAACCTGAGTTTGAGTGTCAGCCTGCATTTGATTTAAGAGTTTAACTGCGGTAAGTAGCTCAGCAGTGGATGATGCGGCAGCCTCAGGTTATGCGGTCGAGGGTGTAGTTGCGGCAGGTGCAGGAAGAACGGTAGGGAGGACTTCAATTTCTTGCTCAGAAATAGAAACATTATCTTTAGGCGGCACAGGCATATCAACATCTTCAACTTCAACAAATGTATCCAATTTTTCTGGAATAAGCTCTTCTTCAACATTCTCAACATCCATAGCCTTTCCTCCGGCTGACTTTTCACTTGCAGTAGAGCTCTCATGCTCGTCCTCTTCCGAACTTTCATCAACTAAGCCCTTTTTAATAGGATTTTCAACAGCCTTTTCAATCACATCATCCTCAGACTCATCACTAGCTTTCTCACTTCCAGTCTGACTGTCCTCCTTCATGGCAGGATCTTCATCGGCATTTTCAGATTCAGAAATCTCTTCCATATCATCAATTTGAGCATCCAACACAAAGTTTTTGGAAACTTTGGGAGGAGCAACTGTAACATCCTCATCCAAGGTAAAGACTAGAGAATGAATTTTAGGAGAGGGTTGCTTGGTAACTTTGGATTTCTTGGTTATTTAGATGGAATTGGGAGTATGAGAACGTTTCTTCACAGGTTTCTTAATTTGTTTCTCCCCCTGAGGTGCGGCAGGTTTGGTTTTTGAGACTGATGACACGGTAGGTTGCTTTGGTGTGGCAGGGAAACATTTAGACGGTTTTAATTTTGGAGGAGGTGAGAGAGAAGGGGATTTAGATGGAGCGGAGTAGACATGTTTGGATACTTTGCTTCTGGGTTGAGGTTCAGGTGAGGGAGAGGGAGACATAGGAGGTGCGGTAGGAATTACCTTAGGTTTCGAGGGTCTTGGAGCGGCAGGTCTGGCAGGTGCGGCAGGAACAAAAGATGCAATTGTGATTCCTTTAGAGATAGCCTTGGAGGTCTTGACAAGATTTTCAACAAATACAGCCTTCTCCTTGCTTTTGAAGGAGGTAGGAGGGATTGCAACACCTTTACCCTTTTTGCGGGCCTTAAGTGCGGCAGCTTGCTTGTGGTCCTGCTCAAATGCGGCAGCTTCCACATCACTAACTATCCTATCACCCAGATTAGCCAGACCACGCTTTGAGTATTTAGTAGGGACATATTCTTCAACAGGATCTCGAAGGAGGTAGGATCTATAAAGTTCATCCCTAAAATTGTTGCGGTAGTTAGTCTTCATAGATTTGCGGCAAAAGTCTTTTATGGTAGGAATCACCACCTTGTAGTTTGCATTCCGCTCATATAAACTCTTGATTTTGAGAGTAAGTCCCATTAAGTAGGAAATCAACCTACTGTTTGTGCGGTACTTGGTCTCTCCTTCTTCAGCCGCATCTTTGTATGAGAGAATGTTAGCACGAAGGATATCATAGATAATTTGTCCCCAGTCCAGCTGCTTGCCAAGATAAATCGCGGTACAACTCATCCACTGAGTGTTGTTGAAATTGGCATGGTTTCCAGTCTTGCACAGAAAGGCATGGTCTACTAAGTGTTTGATATGATACATGATTTCACCAACATCCTTATTTAATTTGTAGCCCAAGGAATAATGTTAATTCTCCTACCATGCTCATCTTAAATTTGCTTTTCATAAGTTTCTCAAAATGCTTACACAACAATTCATTAGTAGAACCAAAAATAATACCATCTACATATATTTGAACTAGTAAAGTATAATCATGATATTTAGCAATGAATAAAGTTGTGTCGATCTTACCACGCTTGAATCCCTTTTCAAGGAGAAATTTAGATAGAGTATCATACCATGCTCGTGGAGCTTGTTTGAGTCTATACAAAGGTTTACGAAGTTTGTAGACATGATTTGGAAATTTGGGATCTTCAAATTTGGGTGGTTGAGCAACAAAGACTATTTCTTGAAGTTCACTATTGAGGAATGCACTCTTCACATCCATTTGATATAACTTAAATCTTTTGTAAGAGGCAAAAGCTAAGAATATCCTAATAGCTTCGAGTCTTGCAATGGGGGAAAATGTTTCATCATAATCAATGCCTTCTTCTTGTCTGTAGCCTTATGCAACCAACCTAGCTTTATTTTTTTTGATGCTTCCATTATCATCCATCTTGTTTCTAAACACCCACTTTATACCAATCACTCCTTGATTTTGTGTTCTTGGAACTAAGGTCCAAACTTTACATCTTTCAAATTAGTTGAGCTCTTCTTGCATAGAAACAACCCAACTTGACTCTTAGAGTGCTACATCAACTTTCTTGAGTTCAACTTGAGATATGAATTGGGTGATCTCTGACCTCACGAACTTCTTGAGGTATATCTGGTTGAGTTGGTGGTTGTAAATCTTCTAGTGGTACATCATTTGTGCCATCCCAATCATAAGTAATTTGAGGGATAGGTTCTTCCACATTGATGGGTGTTTCAACTTCAACTCCATTTGAGGTAGCAGCAGATGAGGTAGTTTCTGGTGCTTCATGAGAGGTAGATGGAGGTGCAGTTGAGGTAGATGGATTTCTTTGAGTTGATTGATTTTGCGGTTGAGTTGTACCTGTCTTATTAAGCTCAACAAAATCATCAGCAACATTTGGAGCTATATGTGGCTCAAGGAGAGAATGTTCATCAAATGTTACATGGACAGATTCAACTATCTTAAGAGTGGCTTTATTAAATACACGAAAAGCTTTTGAGTGTTTAGAATACCCAATAACTATACCTTCATCGGCCTTAGGAGCAAATTTACCTCGATGTTCTTTACTGTTGTAGAGTATGAAGCATTTGCATCCAAATATCTTGAAGTATGCTATGTCAGGGGTTCTTCTTCTCCAAAGTTCATAAGGAGTTTTGTTATAGGTCTTGTTGACGAGGGATCTATTTTGAGTGAAGCATGCTATGTTGACGGCTTTAGCCCAAAAGTATTAAGGTAGCTTTGCTTCAGCAATCATTGTTTTTCCAGCCTCTATCAACGTTCTGTTCTTCCTTTACACTACACCGTTTTGTTGTGGAACTCCAGTAGCAGAGAAGTTGTGGTCAATACCATGATCATCACAGTACTGAGCAACACCGTTGTTCTTGAATTCTGTATTGTTATCGGATCGAACACTAACGATGTCATTTTCCTTCTGTGTTTGGAGCTGTCTAAAGAGTGAGGTCAAAATGTCATAGCAGTCACCTTTCGAGATCATCATTAAAACCCACGTATATCTTGAGTAATCGTCTACAACAACTAATGTTTATAGATTTCCTCCAATACTTGTGGTAGATACAGGTCCAAACAAGTCCATATGAAGTAGTTGCAAACATCTTGAAGTTGAAGGAGTCGTCTTGCTGGAGAAAGACGATTTTGGTTGTTTGCCTAGTTGGCATGCTGTGCACTTCTCATCGTGGTGATCAGCTACTTTGGGTAGACCACGAACTAGATTATCTCTGCCAATCTTGGAGAGATACTTGAAGTTTAAGTGACTTAGTCTTTTATGCCACAACCAACTATTTTTACTAACATTCTTTGCTACAAAACAGAGATTAGAAGAAATGCAAGATGAATTAAAATCAACAACATAAACATTTTTCTTACGAATCCCTTTAAGCAAAGTGACGCCGGATATGCCATCTTTGATGAGACAGAAATTTGAGGTGAACTGGCATTGCAATCCTTTGTCGCTGAACTGAGATATTGAGAGTAGATTGTGTTGTAGTCCAATAACTAGAGAGACTTCTTGGATGGTGATTTTTCCTTTTTGAATAACTCCATATCCTACAGTCTTTCCTTTGTTATTATCTCCGAAGGTTAATGATGGACCTTTCTCTTCACGGACATCTTCTAATAAGTTGATATCTCCGGTCATGTGTCTTGAACAGCCAATATCGAGATACCATAAACTTGATCTATCCTTGGAGAGTCCAGCCATTAAGTAGAGAACCTATAAAATAAACATTTAAGAACAAGGTTCCCTTTTTATTCTTTTGGGTCCAAAGGGTTAGCAACTTTTAACAACCCACACTTGCCTCACAGAAGGGGGCTTAAGCCTTCTGGGATTTGGTGTGAATCTTAAAAGACATTCAGCAACCTTGTGACCATAATCATCACACACGGAACAATGGTGGAAGCCACCCAACTGAGGGTTAACAAACTTCGTTGAGGTTTTAAGCACAACATCATTAACTGGTATGGATGCGGTATCCTTTACAAAGTACATCCTTTTGAACTTTACTGCATTACCACTACATGCGGTATGATTTCCATGAAAGGCATCTTGCCACGGTAGGTGTATGCGGTAGGGAGCACCATCTACCTTGCTAGAGGACGCCTCTGCGGTAGGTTCATCCATGGCAATTCCTTTCATCTTTAGTGCCTTGCCAGTTTGTTTCTTAGGGTAGACATAATTGAACTTTAGTTTCTTCTTTGGTTCTTATCCTTGAACCTTTGATACATGATGTTTAGCCTTCGACCCTTCCAAAGTTTGTTGGGTAAATTTCTCATCTCTTTCACAACAAGATGCACATTTAAAGTTGTCACTAGTTTGGAATCCCAAGCCTTCTCTATCACCACTAGACTTTTGGGATTCTAAGATTTGTTCCATAGTGATACGTGAATTGGTCCACTCATTAGTGATCCTTTTGAGATCATTTATCTCAGCAGCCAATTCTTCGTTTTTAACTTTAAATATAGCATTTTGTTCTTCTAAGAAACAATTTCGATCAATAAGAGGAGTCATGCTTCTGATCTGCTCTTTAAGGAGGGTGAGTTCAGATCTTAATAGAGTTTTCTCCGTCTTAAGCTGGGAAATCTCTTCAGTTGAAAGTGTTAAAGCTTCCTTCATGCCAGAAAACTTAATAATTACCTGTTCAGCTTTCATGAACATCTTCTCTTGTTCATCAGGGGAAATGTCAAACTTGACTTGAGGTGTGGTAGCTTGAGCTTCCTTCACTTTGGGATTAAATAGAGCCTTCTTTGTTGCACTCACATCATATCTTGAAAATAGAAGATCACCATTCTTTTGAACTGGAGTTAGGAATCCTTTTTCAACAAGTTTATTAGCCGTGTAACTCTTCCTTTTGGGTTTCATAGTTGGTAAGAACTGATTTTCATGATCATCTTCATCATCGGAACGAACGACCAAACAGATGTGACCTTCTTCAGAATCCTCACCGCTTTCATCAGAATCTGACTCTATCTAGGTAGCTAACTCTTTTGAGGTAGAGTCTTCTTCAGCCATCATTCCTTTTTGCTTTGAATACCTTGGAGTGAAGTTGCTTTTCTTCTTCATATACTCATACTTGGGAATTGGACATTCTGATGCGAAATGACCAGGTTTCCTACAATTAAAGCAAACAATATCTTCTTTCTTCTTAGAGAAGTTGACGTTCTCTTTCTTCTTTGCGGGGCTGCTCCTTGAAAACCTTGTTGGAGCTTTGCTTGATGATCCGGGTCTTGCTGTCTTTCGGAACTTTTGGAATCTTTTCACGAACATAGCAAAATCATCATCATCCATATATAGTAGTTCTGATGTGGAGATCTTTGGATCTTCTTCCTCGATCACTTCTTCCTTTTGAGCGACCAACGATAAGCTCTTAGTTTTACCTTCCATTTCTTCAATGTTATGGAGATATCAAATACTTTGAGGTTGGCATAGAGGCTCCTGAGTGACATATCATCTAGAAGCTTGGTATCTTCAAGAGTATTTCCTTTGTGAAGATATTGAGAACCAAGAGCAGCTAGAAAATTAACATTGATTTCTTTCTTGGTAAGCTTCTTTCTGAGTGCTGTATAAGTACTCACGATCTCACAATAACGATCATAAGTAGCTCTTAGTGATTCACCGTTGATCTTAGCAAAGTTATTGAACCTTCTTTGAATTGCAAATTTTTAGCTTTCCTTGCATGCTTGATCTCCTTCGATATAATCTTTAATTGCATCCAAAAGATATTTTGCAGTAGAACATTCCATAATCTGTCGACGCTGTGATGTACTCAACGTACTTAGGAGTATGCTTTTTTGCTTTCACATCCATTCCAACCAATCTTTTCTCTTCATCGGTCCATTCAGCTTTTGGTTTCTTGATTGACGGTGTGTCTGCATTGGTTTCTGGATTCAGATTAGCTTTCATTGAAAGTATGGTCCAATGGTAAGACAATCACCAAGTTGCTCGTCCATGGAGTAGAAGTGAGTTAGAATGCTGTGTTTCCATACGTCAAAGTTATCTTCATCGAATGTTGGAACGTGAGTGTAGTTAACTGTTTCCATAGTTTTCTGACTTGCCATATTGAATCGGCACCCAAGCTGTTACGCTTGAAAAACAGAAATTTTATGAAGGTGTTTGCTCTGATAACACCTGTTGGTCCCAGACACACAACAAGGGTATGAAAAAAGTCTAGAGGGGGGGGGTGAATAGCCTATTAAAAATTTCAATCCTTTTGCAAAGTTCAACCTTATGCTTATACTTGAATTTTGTGGTAGATGAAAACCACGCGGTCAAGTATAAAATGCACAGCGGAAGTTTTCGTTGAAACAAGTTAAGAGTTGTTTTTGATAAGTTTAATGCGGTAGGTATAGATGCAGTAGGTTAAGGACGCGGTAGATAGGAGTGCGGTAGATGTATATGTGGTAGGTAAGAGTGAGGTAGGTTGAGTGATTGAAAACTTGTGTCTTAGAGATTTTTGGCAAAAGACGAGTTAGTCAGATTTTAGCTAAGGCAATGAGTTGAACAAACAAAAACAATTCACAAGTGTTCATAAATCTAAAAGATCAAACACTAAAAGACAAACAAGATTAATATGAACAATAATAACAAGATGAACAAGACTTAAAGTAAATTTGTAGAAATGAAAAGTGCAGTAAGTAAATGACACAATGATTTGGAAAGGTTCGATCTGTTAAAATATCTACGTCCTTTACCAAGATGGTCAATCTTGGATTTTGAATGAGGTTTATATTGATTCGCTTGATTACAGGTTATAAAGATAAAGTATTGAATCAACACCTATTTCTATGAAGAACAATCCTAGACTTAGACCAGTGTACCTCTAATGATTCAATCTATGTGATTGATCAATTTAGGGTGAGTGTGTGTTAAGAATCAAGAGCTCTTTGGAATCTATATGATTATAGAGCCTAATGAAACTTGTGTGATGAGGATTGAGATTTGATCTTGATATTTGCTGGAGACTTGTTGAAGACTTGAAGGTTGAGTACTTGAAGATTCAAAGGATTCTGGAAATCTTGAGTATGATCTTCAATCACCAAGAATTTCAACAACAATTTCTCTCTTAGAATCTCAGCGTAAGTTCAATGAAGAACTCAAGGACTATTTATAGCCTTGAATGAGAAACTAGCCGTTAGAAATACTTGGGCTTCAAGTTGAAAGACAATGAGCTGTTGAATTCTGATTAGAGCTCAGTCTGAGTTGTCCTTTTGTTGCAAAGTCATGGTGGTCCAATTGTACTATGATGACAATTGTATTCAAACTTGAAATTTGAATTTACAACGTTCTAAAATAACCAAGGTAAAGGACACAAGTGTGACCATGGTTGAGTTTGAACCAACTTGAGTTTATTCAATCAAGATTACATGTGGCAAAGTGAACATGCGGCAGGTATCAACCATGCGGTAGACTTCATGGCATTAGGTAACCTTGGTCATGCGGCAAGCTTCATGCGGTAGGCTAAGGCCTTACCTCATATCTCTAGACTTAGAAAAAAATTAAGGGTCCTAATCTGCTAAGCATATTCAACTATAAAGTGGAATTTTCTAAATGATGTACAAGTACTTCTTACAATATATCCTAAAGTCCACAATGAATAAAATTAGGTTATGGGATCAATCAAATTTAGGTAATAGGAGTTGTTTATAATAAGCATACCCGATAATTGGCTCGGAGCTCAGCTTGATCTCGCTGATAGACTCGCTTCCCGTGTCGGTGTCATCGGAGATGGCATTGATTTGGCACTCATCCATGATGGCAAGTTCCTCGAACATGGAGGCTAGATCAATTAATTCTTCCCCCATAGTGATCTCTATTTCAGACGCTATGGTCACTTTCTTCCCCCACCATTTTCGGGGTGACATTGGAGTTGGTTCCTCTTCATGCTTCTGTATCTCACAATCGGTAAAGACTTCGAGACCGGGCTTTCTGATGCCCTTGCTGTTTACCCATAGTTTGTGAAAGATTATGTACGGAACGTCTTCTCCCTGTCGGACAAATTAGCCATTTAAAGTCTTGCGATAAGGCCTCAAGTTGGGAATCTCATAGTGACGACCTTCCTTGTGAGCTTGGGCCTTTTCATTCTTGACGGCTTGCTCATATTTCAAGTCATCCTCGGAAGGCTCATACCCTAATCCGAACTTGTTCTTGACAAATGGGACCTCCACGGGTTGCATTCTCCCTTATTGGTATTTCCCTAGGCCTAAACCGGGAAAGTAGTTCATATTCCTCATCATGTGGAGGACTTTGTGATTGCTGAGGGTCCATGGTCCGCTTCCCCCTTCTTTGTCGATGGCGTTGATTGAGACACCAGAGAGGGTGGAGTCTTCTAACCCATGCTAAACTTGGTGGACGGGTTCCCCATTTCTGTGAATAGTGACATTTTCTGCCATGACGGTCACTATTTCATCTTCATTTTGGAACTTGACACACTGGTGGAGAGTTGAAGGGATGGCATTAGAACTGTGTATCCACGGTCGGCCCAAGAGAAAATTGAATGAGGAGGGGACATTGAGCACTTGAAACGGGACGGACATAACCATGCTCCCAAATACAATGTCCACTTCCACCATACCCACGACTGTGCGACCAGTGCTATCGTAACCTCGGATCACTTGAGTAGAGGGCTTTAGATCTGAATTTTTAAGCCCCAGTATGTCCATGATTCGGCCAGGCATTAAGTTGAGTGCGGAACCGCCATCAACCAAGACTCTTGAAATAGGTCTCCCCCTTGCCCTTACTTTGAGATAGATAGCCTCATTGTGATTGGACCCAAAAGGTGGAAGGTCCATGTTGGCGAAGGTGATGACATTGCCAAATTGTATGTGGCCTATCATAGCAGTAAGGTCTTCGGGAGTTGTGTCGGGAGAGACTGATGTGTCGTCAAGATTGCTGATGACGAGGTCTCGATGCTTTTTTGAAGATGCAATGAGGTCCCAAATGGATATGTTTTCTTAAGTCTTCTTGAGTTGTACTAATAAAAGATCTTCGGGAGTGTTGCAGGCTTGCGATCTTGGCGCAGAAGTAGTGGGATTATATGCTATGACTCATCCAGATCGAGTTATCATGTTGACGTTCCCGTTTTGCTTCTTCCTATTATCTAATATTTCCCTCATTACCTCATCATAAGTCACAATGTAGCAAGAATTATCAATTTCATTCATATCTTTAGAGCCCTCATTCACAATGGAAATTGAATGAGTGGTCTCCTCAATCTCTCCTAACTCTATTAAATTGATATCACCCCCACTAGGAACTATGAATTCCTTTTTGTCGATGAGGTCTTGGATGATGTTACGGAGGATAAAGCATTCCTCAGTAAGATGGTCACTGTGTTGATGATAGCCATAGTATTTGTGATGGGCATGGTTGGCGTTGATCGTCTTGGGTTGGTACCCTTGCATAGGTGTAATTTTCCCTTTGGCTTTGAGGACTTCAAAGGCCTCGGTGTGAGTCATGCCTTGGAGAGGAGTGTAGACACGATCATTTTGAAACTTCTTTCCTTTTGGTGGAGGAACCTTTTTGTAATTCCCCTTGTCGGTGGTGATGGCATTGATTGAAGCCTCTTTTGTTGAGTTAGAGGTGGCCTTGTATCGGAAGCTAGGGGCACTTTTCTTGATTTCCTTGAGCAAGTCATCCATTCGGACCCCTGCCTCATACATTTGGGAAAAATTTGAGTAGCAAGCCCCACTTAGGTGGGTGCAGAGATCAATCTTTAGACACTTGAGGAAGATGTCCATTTGCTCCTTGGTATTGGGCCTCTCGACCATTTCGGCGAGTTTGTCATTCCACCTTCTTGCAAAATCAATAAAGGACTCATTGTCCCTTTGGGTGGTGTTCTCGAGCTCTTTCTTTGTCGGGCGGTGAGTGGTGTTGCCTTGGTATTAACTTTTGAAGGCAAGCATGGCGGCGTCCCAATCGAGACGGACTGTGAGCGGGAGAGTTGCATACCAATCTTTTGCCTCCCCCTCGAGAGTAAGAGGGAAGGGTTGTGCCATCACTTTCATAGAGACCTTTTTCGGAACCATAGCCCATATGTAAGTCTCAATGTGTGCCATGAGGCAAGAGTTTCCCTTGAATTTGTTGATGTCGGGCATCTTGAACTTGTTGGGGAGAGCAGCCATTGTGCTCATGAGAATGGATGACTGATAAAGGCTTGTGTCGGAGCCTTTCCCCAAGTTGAGACTGTTGAAGCGTTGGTCTATGTAAGCCATGATTGAATCAACCATATTGTGATCCTTGTTCTCAGTGCTTGGTTCCTCCATTTTCTTGGTACGGGCACTAACATACGGGCTTTCAAATAGCCCCATGGTCCACTCGGACTCATCGTTGTCCTCCTTGTCTTTATCCTTGGAAAGCTTAGAGAGCTTAGCCTTCATTTGATCCAATTCAGCTTCATGAGCCTTCCTTTGATTGTCAATATGGGATTGCCAAAGGTCATCTTTGCTTTGGGACTCCTTATTGAGAGTGGAGATTTGCTCTTGGAGAATCTAGAACATAGCTGAGAGTTGCTCAATAGACATGGTGTTGTTGCTGTTGGAGTCGCCGGCCATTGATGCTGTCGGAGTTGTTGGAGTGATCAATTCACGAACTAGCCGGTTTGCTGAATCTCGGTAGATGCGGTAGGTACCAATTGGACCTAAATTGAAGAAGAGGCCCTTGTCAGTCTTGAGTACCACTTTTGGTCCATGAAGAGGCTTAGAACATACAGTGGGCACACGACTCGAACCACATAAAGAAAATGGCTCTTTTTTAATTTTTATAAGTCGGAGGGATGGGGTCCCTTTTGAGGTTTCTAAGAAAATAGTGGAATCGTCACACTAGTATATAGACCTTCTCACGGTCCCATATACTCATCGGATTCCACCACGTTTGTGATTCCTACATGTGTCAGGATTAAACTAAATTAATGTAGTAAAGCATACATGCGGGGACGGATTTTTATTTCGTCCATGATAACCACTTGTTTCTCTTGGAAACAACATGTGTGATTTGAAGACATTAGTTTAGGGAAATCTCGGCACATGAAAACCGACTTAGTCACAGAGTGTTAGACCTTAACTAGAATTGTGTTGGCTTGTGCTCGGCTAAAGAGAGGCTTAAAGGTCACCCCCGGCATGTAGTCATGAACTACGCCACGGGCTGAGGTTTACCGCTTCGAGAGAGTCAAGGTCGGGTGGATCTTGAAACTCTCTAGGACGGGTCTCGACGGGTTTGGGGTTATGAACTTGTGCGACTCGATAGTGAGCAATTGATAAGAATTTGTGCATGTAGTGTGAGGTCCAACAAGTGACAAAATATTTTTTACTTTTTTTTTAAAAAAAAAGAAAACAAAAGAAAAGCAAATAAGCACGTTATTTACAACTCTCGAATCACCCGTGTGACTGATAAAAAACATAAAATAAAACAGTTAAAATGGTCCGAATCAGTCCTGATGCAGGCAACTGTGCCTACACCTCATTATTCTGCTCTGTTCTGGGAATCTGTTCCTGTTCTGGAAAACCGCCCAAAAGCGTGCGCCTCTGGCCTGTGTTGTGGGATGCGCGCGCATTGAGCAATGTCTCTGGGAGGCGCCCGCTTCTGGGTAAACATGTCAGACTGTCAGAGACTTTGGACTCAGGGGATTGCCCTGGTCTGAATGTCTATTGGAACCTCTGTAAAGATGATTAGTGTAGAAAAAGAAGAATATGAAGAACACATGAGAGGCAGGCGATTCTGGTCTTTGATGTGGGACGCGTGCGCCTTAGGCCAAGAAGGCCAGAGGCGCACTCTTCCCAACATCAGGAACCAGAATGCCCAGAAAAATGTAGACTATGAACAGAACGCAAGTTTAACTACTCAAACGTCCCCAGCAGATTTTTCACTGCAGATACCCCGGGAGGAGCCACACGGCTTGGCTAGAGCACGCGGGATGGATTCCTAGGATGTCTAACTTGGTTTTAGTTTGTGTTAGAGTTGCCACATATGTATTTAGAGGAACATAAGAAAAACCTAATATTTAGCCTATGTTTTGATACGAAAACCAGAGATTCTTGTTATGGGGTTCGGGGTTTAGGTTACGAGATGGGAAATACTTAAACACCCATCTCGCCCAACTAATGTTGGTTTTGCTTGTTCATAGTCTACATAATAGAGTGTTCTTCCTATTCTTTGATAATGATAAAAAGGGGTTTAAAAGGGATGTTTTGAATGTGGGGAGATAACTCCTTGACTGACTTCAATAGAATGAAGTGATCTTTGGTGTCATGTCCCAAAATGGTTTGGGTGATTGCACGTTTGATAAAATAGAAGAAGAAGAGAAGAGATGAAGTAGAGAGAAAGGAGGAAGGTGGTGTTTACCTAAGCTTCAAATAACTTCAAATACTGTTTGGAGAATTCCTTGGAAATGCCTTGAAAGTATTTTGTGTAGTATTTTCTTAATCATAAAAAGTCTTCTCTTTCAATGGTGAATTAGAGGGGTTTATATAGGTGTAAAACATATGTTTTTGGTGCCAAAACAAACTCACAAAGAAATCTTTCCCGGGCAAAATCATGTAAAATGAGCAAGGGAGGGATTCTTGGAGAAAATCTGTAACTGACGCCCAAATGTGCGCGCCTCCTGCCTTGGTGGCGGGACGCGCGTGCTTATGGCCCCTAAGGGCGGAGGCGCGCGACTTTGAAATGGATTTTCTGTCAGAATGTGTCACGCCCCGGAAATCTTAAAAATCCATAAATATAAAATTTACATAATATACATCTCCAAAATGTAATATACCAAACCGGGCGCGTGAATTCAACTATAAACCAATACCATCAAACAACACCTCAACGAGATTATAACTCGGAGACTAGAAACAAATGCGGAAGCAAGAACAACTATTAACAAAAATACCCAAAGTACAACCGTATATACAAAACACTGAACGACTACGAACCCACAATAAAGTACATAAAGGCTCCGAAGAGCAACTATCCCAAATACGATCAACCTGCTCAGAAGATTCCCGCTACAACGGACCTCACAACGCTACCACTTGCTTTCCTGGGGGGGGGGGTTAAGGAAAAACAATTTGAAACAAGAAACGGGGTGAGATAAAATCTCAGTAAGTTACTAAATGCATCTATATGGCATAATATCATGCAAATCAACGATAACTGAACAAGTAAATCACGTAACAACAAATGAGAAAGCTCCATATCGCCAACTGTCCCATACTAGTTGCAAATAACGACTAACTCATCATCCAGCACATAAGACTGAAATAAACACGTAACAAATGATACTTAGCCAAGTTTTTCCAAACCGGTACATCCAAATAAAGGATCGCTACGCAGCTTCAATAATTAACCATCCATATCTTCATAATAGCATTAAAGCAGAAGAGAAATCCCCGGTACCGGAACCAATAACCATAAAAGTGTCACAAAGGACAAGAGCCATGACACAAAGTCATGCCCGGTAGCTAGATACATTCCCAAAGGAAGCTAACTTATCCTTTCCAAGGCCAATCTGGAAAAGGGGTAAAGAAGGGGGCAAAACAATGGTCAACATTATAATGGACTTGGCTTTGCCATTATAATCTTTCCCATCGCCCGATGCAACAAATATGCCAGCTGGGCTTCCAAATAAATGCTAAGTAATAAATACTAGCTTAATTAAACAGATTAGGGTTCCAAAGTAGGGAACCATGCCAAATAATCATCATAAAGATGCAACGGTTACTCATGAAGAGTTTAACAACAACAATAACAAGAGTTTCTCATGAAGAGCACAACAACGATAAACGAAATTTCTCATAAAGAGCACAAATACGATAAACGGAATTGCTCATAAGGAGGTCAACAATAAAGACTATTAGAATATGATAATTCCATAAAGAGGAACCATACTAGATACATTCCAAAGATGATACCCACAAGTTATTCATAAGGAACACAACCCAAACGGTCGCTCACAAATAGTACAACGACTATAACCCAAAATTATCCTAAACGTTTTACTCATAAAGATGTACTAGGACTATGAACTCAACCATATCATCACACCTGGAATTCCAAAGTAGGAAATCAGAACGAATACACCTTAAGGTTAATCAAACCGTAAGTACCTAATTGCCAATTCACGCTTTACCTCCGTCCATAACGAACTAATTCTAAACACCCCAAACGAATCCAAAAGGTTACCCTTATTAGAACATGATCACGACCGGACCACACCCTACACTTTGGTGTTCAATAACAACCCTCTAGGTACTATAGGACATCGCCTAAAACCTAGACCAAGTCTTACTCGATAATCAATTCGATTGGAACAATCACGAACACATCATAAGATGCCCAAACATTCTCAAACAATACTTGATCAAATTACATAACACCATTGTTCACAAAGGAACCAATTTTAATTACTAAGGTGTTCCACGGTGCCCAACTGAGTCAACTGGAAAAGTACTATGGAACCTAGACCGAGACTACACCTTGATCTTATACCTCAACAATAAGACAACCATTATGATCTGGAACCAACCGACCAGTAGAACCATTGCGTAGTACTCGAAAATATCTTTCCAACGATAGTTTACACGTCTAAAACGGAGTCCGGACGAAGAAGTTATGGCCTCCGGAAGATTGAACGTAAAACGGACAATTTATAAAAAGTGTTCGGCCGGACATGATGAAAAATCCCTGTTTTAGCTCCGAATTTCACTCCTTTCGTTCTAAATCTTAGGAGCACCTATATATACTTCTATCCTAACATTTAAAGACAAGAAAACTCAATTCATGCATCTCTAAAACCCAACTAAAAATACAACCTAGTCTTAAACAAACACAAATATGATTTCCAGAAAAACAGGGCGGGCGGGCGCCTGAATAGGGGCGGGCGGGCGCCCATTATAACAGAAGCTAAGGGTCAGAAAAGGGGGAAGTGGGCGGGCGCTTGGCAGGGGGCGAGCGGGCGCCCGGTCGTCGGGCTGGGCAGAAATCAGCTGGGTTTTAACACATTCTTACCAAAATCAAACCCAAAATCTTGCTAGTTCATAAACACCCAAAATCAACACTTCCAATACTCTTAACAATGTACTAAGACAACATATAAACCTCTAGGAGACTTAAATAACAACATTTAACCACACAAATCGAGATTTAATCTAAACATTCAACAAAATCACCATTTTTTATTCAAAACCCAAAATAAATTCCAAATAAATTCTAAACTCAACCAAACTTCAAATATAACACATCAAGCATTATATAAACATGATATGAACATTTTAGCATAAAAATGGGGGAAAAGCAACTTACTTGAATTTTCTCAAAGTTGCCGGAACTCGAATATTTTTAGCCCTCTACGATTCTAACGACGATCTAAACAAGTTTCATGTTTTAAGAAATGAGAAATAATGAGAGGAAGATGGCTAAAAAGAAGAGAGAAGGAGGAGAGAAATCTTACATTTTCTACCCAACAATGGAGGAGAGAGAGAGAGAAATGAAAATGTGAGGTGAGGGAGGAGGGAGGAGGGAGGAGGAAGGAGGATGATTATTAAAACAAAATGTTACACCTAGGCCCTTTTACTACTACCAAGAACAATTAAACCCATACTCCTCACCATTAACTAAGACTTACTAACTTTACACTAGCACAAATGATCGATTAAAATGCTAGGCATAAAATATTATGACACACAAAATGCACACATAATTATTTAAATAAATAAATAATTTAAATAAATAAATAAGCAATAAATAAATAATTAAATATTTATTACTAAGAAAATAGAGGCGGGTTTTCGGGTCGTTACAATCTACCCTCCTTAAAAAGAATTCGCCCGCGAATTCACTCATCAAAATCACAATGCGCGGTCATAATAAGGCGACAAAATATCAATTCGCATAAAGCACTCATAACCTCTACCAAGTACCAATTAAATATATCATACATCGTCCCCACGACTCAAATAAACCGACACATTTGAACACATACGCATCTCAAGTATACTCGTATCAAACATTCTAAAGTTAACTTTCTCTTTCATCCCGAATTTCAGCTTCTCAAGACTATCACTTGTTCACCAATTCTAAGACATAGCTGATTCGATCCTGATTAGCATCACGGTCTCCATCAACCTTTAAATCATCAACATCCATAAGTTTTACTTTTCGGGTTCACCCGTACGCATTGACGATCTAGACATCATCCCAAGTAATCATACTACTACCCGAACAAATAAGAGAAGGAATAGGGCTAACGATTATTGTCACCCAATGACTTAATGATATACTCAAAAATTTACCGTCATCAACTATCCGATCAAATGAGATTCCACTACCACATTCACTTTCCTTATAAGATAAAACATAATACAGTCATAACCTTTGAATTCCTCAACTACTAGCATTACCTCATACTTAGTTTTCTAAGGAAATATATCCATCAACTTTTGATAGTCCGATATCATAACGTTTCAACTTGGTCCCAAAATAAAATATAATATAACCCGCTAAGGTAAAACCACTAAAATCACAACCAATTCCAAGTCACTGATAGCTCCACGTATCAAGCGTTAATCCTCAAAATATATGCAAATACTTTATCGCCCAAAAATCGCAGAATCCAGATTACTCCTAAACACAATTCTCGAGATACTACAAACTCGTCTTATTCACAACCTTAATTATACCGCAAAGACACTTCCATTAGAAAATCGCATACTTAATATTACTTCCCAGAAATTCAAAACATTAAACAATTTCGAGCTTACACAACTTCTTAAACTATGAAAAGCTAAAGAAATTTCTCATCCTTCAAATGTTCACCGCGTGACTATATCTCTAAGGATTACCATTAAAGTAGCAACTGTAACGATCCGAACTTTTCACAATCTTTATTTTCATAAATATCAATATATTACAACTTACAACTCTAAAAGATATTCCAAATGATCACTAATAATCCGAAATATTAAATAAACTGCTCCGTCCCAATACAGAATCATAGTATCCTTTAATATGCCAAAGTATCTATACTCAACTTCCTTTACAAATCCTTAATCCAAACGAGAACGCCACTAAGAAAAGATTCAGAACCAAGTGACAACTGTTTAACTAAAACCCGAAAATGCCTTTAATATTGCTCGAGAATTTCTTATTTTCTCAAAATATGTCTAGACCTTTAAACTTAACGTGCTTACCATCATTGATGATTATAACTCCCACCATATACTCATAACTCATTTTGCTTTAACTCAACTCCAGTCATGTATTAAAATGATTCTAAAAGTATCATAACTCAACTTTTTATTATGACCCATAATAAATTAAGTATTTCCTCATACTAAACAATTCCGACGCACTCACTTAGATGTACTAAAAGTAAAGAAAAACTCCTATCAAGAAATTTACAAATTGAATCTTTAACTCTTTTAACCCAACCGATACTATATGCTCACTGATTCACCCATCCGTATTGTAGCTTATATTAACTCATCATATAACCCAAGTTCTCTATCGGTCAAGCGACATATTGTACTCAATATAAATTATACCCAAGACTTCAAAATTAATATTGCCAACAGAACAAGCTAAATTCCCAGCACCACCTTATAATAAAGACTTTCTGACTTTCAAGATAGAACCTGAACATTATATATACTTAGTATGATCCTAAACCAAGTCAAACATACTAATATAGAAATATTAACCACCCATCAATGGCCCACAAGAAATTCGTAACACACGAAAAGCTAAACCACACCACTTATCACATCAATAACCCGAATAGGTGACAACTAAATCCACTTATAGCTTATAGAGTGCTATCGCTCATAATTCTCCCGGGTTTCTTATGTATACTCGTAACAATCCCGAAGTCTCATATCCGAGAATATTCCTCATAATTCACGGAATGAGGACCAACATACGTACATCTCACGAAACATTATACACTCTACAAAATATAAACTCCTAAGTCCTCAAAGACTCGCACTCTCTATTCTCAAACCACTAATCCCAATGGAACCAACACTATTGACACCAATCCTATACTTGATATACCACAAGAGAAGGAACACTCGACGTCAATATCACGACTTATAACTCAACCAACTTCTACCTTAACCTTATCTTCCAAGAAAACTTAGTTTCTAAACCGCTCAAAGTTATAACACCCAAGTATTGAAACCTATTCAATATCAGAGTTCTTATTCTCCTTCAAGATCTAAAACCATTGCTCTGATTCCAACTGTCACGCCCCGGAAATCTTAAAAATCCATAAATATAAAATTTACATAATATACATCTCCAAAATGTAATATACCAAACCGGGCGCGTGAATTCAACTATAAACCAATACCATCAAACAACACCTCAACGAGATTATAACTCGGAGACTAGAAACAAATGCGGAAGCAAGAACAACTATTAACAAAAATACCCAAAGTACAACCGTATATACAAAACACTGAACGACTACGAACCCACAATAAAGTACATAAAGGCTCCGAAGAGCAACTATCCCAAATACGATCAACCTGCTCAGAAGATTCCCGCTACAACGGACCTCACAACGCTACCACTTGCTTTCCTAGGGGGGGGTTAAGGAAAAACAATTTGAAACAAGAAACGGGGTGAGATAAAATCTCAGTAAGTTACTAAATGCATCTATATGGCATAATATCATGCAAATCAACGATAACTGAACAAGTAAATCACGTAACAACAAATGAGAAAGCTCCCTATCGCCAACGGTCCCATACCAGTTGGAAATAACGACTAACTCATCATGCAGCACATAAGACTGAAATAAACACGTAACAAAGGATACTTAGCCAAGGTTTTCCAAACCGGTACATCCAAATAAAGGATCGCTGCGCAGCTTCAATAATTAACCATCCATATCTTCATAATATCATTAAAGCAGAAGAGAAATCCCCGGTACCGGAACCAATAACCATAAAAGTGTCACAAAGGACAAGAGCCATGACACAAAGTCATGCCCGGTAGCTAGATACATTCCCAAAGGAAGCTAACTTATCCTTTCCAAGGCCAATCTGGAAAAGGGGTAAAGAAGGGGGCAAAACAATGGTCAACATTATAATGGACTTGGATTTTCCATTATAATCTTTCCCATCGCCCGATGCAACAAATATGCCAGCTGGGCTTCCAAATAAATGCTAAGTAATAAATACTAGCTTAATTAAACAGATTAGGGTTCCAAAGTAGGGAACCATGCCAAATAATCATCATAAAGATGCAACGGCTACTCATGAAGAGTTTAACAACAACAATGACAAGAGTTTCTCATGAAGAGCACAACAACGATAAACGAAATTTCTCATAAAGAGCACAACAACGATAAACGGAATTGCTCATAAGGAGCTCAACAACAAAGACTATTAGAATACGATAATTCCATAAAGAGGAACCATACTAGATACATTCCAAATATGATACCCACAAGTTATTCATAAGGAACACAACCCAAACGGTCGCTCACAAATAGTACAACGACTATAACCCAAAATTATCCTAAACGTTTTACTCATAAAGATGTACTAGGACTATGAACTCAACCATATCATCACACCTGGAATTCCAAAGTAGGAAATCAGAACGAATACACCTTAAGGTTAATCAAACCGTAAGTACCCAATTGCCAATTCACGCTTTACCTCCGTCCATAACGAACTAATTCTAAACACCCCAAACGAATCCAAAAGGTTACCCTTATTAGAACATGATCACGACCGGACCACACCCTACACTTTGGTGTTCAATAACAACCCTCTAGGTACTATAGGACATCGCCTAAAACCTAGACCAAGTCTTACTCGATAATCAATTCGATTGGAACAATCACGAACACATCATAAGATGCCCAAACATTCCCAAACAATACTTGATCAAATTACATAACACCATTGTTCACAAAGGAACCAATTTTAATTACTAAGGTGTTCCACGGTGCCCAACTGAGTCAACTGGAAAAGTACTATGGAACCTAGACCGAGACTACACCTTGATCTTATACCTCAACAATAAGACAACCATTATGATCTGGAACCAAGGGGCCAGTAGAACCACTGCGTAGTACTCGAAAATATCTTTCCAACGATAGTTTACACGTCTAAAACGGAGTCCGGACGAAGAAGTTATGGCCTCCGGAAGATTGAACGTAAAACGGACAATTTATAAAAAGTGTTCGGCCGGACATGATGAAAAATCCCTGTTTTAGTTCCGAATTTCACTCCTTTCGTTCTAAATCTTATGAGAACCTATATATACTTCTATCCTAACATTTAAAGACAAGAAAACTCAATTCATGCGTCTCTAAAACCCAACTAAAAATACAACCTAGTCTTAAACAAACACAAATATGATTTCCAGAAAAACAGGGCGGGCGGGCGCCTGAATAGGGGCGGGCGGGCGCCCATTATAACAGAAGCTAAGGTTCAGAAAAGGGGGAAGTGGGCGGGCGCTTGGCAGGGGGCGGGCGGGCGCCCGGTCGTCGGGCTGGGCAGAAATCAGCTGGGTTTTAACACATTCTTACCAAAATCAAACCCAAAATCTTGCTAGTTCATAAACACCCAAAATCAACACTTGCAATACTCTTAACAATGTACTAAGACAACATATAAACCTCTAGGAGACCTAAATAACAACATTTAACCACACAAATCGAGATTTAATCTAAACATTCAACAAAATCACCATTTTTATTCAAAAGCCAAAATAAATTCCAAATAAATTCTAAACTCAACCAAACTTCAAATATAACACATCAAGCATTATATAAACATGATATGAACATTTTAGCATAAAAATGGGGGAAAAGCAACTTACTTGAATTTTCTCAAAGTTGCCGGAACTCGAATATTTTTAGCCCTCTACGATTCTAACGACGATCTAAAAAAGTTTCATGTTTTAAGAAATGAGAAATAATGAGAGGAAGATGGCTAAAAAGAAGAGAGAAGGAGGAGAGAAATCTTACCTTTTCTACCCAACAATGGAGGAGAGAGAGAGAAATGAAAATGTGAGGTGAGGGAGGAGGGAGGAGGAAGGAGGATGATTATTAAAATAAAATGTTACACTAGGCCCTTCTACTACTACCAAGAACAATTAAACCCATACTCCTCACCATTAACTAAGACTTACTAACTTTACACTAGCACAAATGATCGATTAAAATGCTAGGCATAAAATATTATGACACACAAAATGCACACATAATTATTTAAATAAATAAATAATTTAAATAAATAAATAAGCAATAAATAAATAATTAAATATTTATTACTAAGAAAATACAGGCGGGTTTTCGGGTCGTTACAGAATGGACTAGAAAGTCAGCAATGTTATTCAGTTTAGTCACTGGACTTAACGGAGTCAGTCAAGAACTTAACAAAAGTAACAGAAACTAACGAAAAACACATAAAATATTAAGAAACACAAAATCAAATGTGCAATCGGGGTGAGCGGTCCAAGGCGGGGTGTCTACACCAATCATACCCTTTATAACTACCTGGTTAAAGGTAGCGTTTGAATATGTCAAACATAATGTTCATCAAGTGTAAGACTATAATAACTTCATGTCTAAGGATTCAAATGACATAACTAATATGAGATCTATATATGACATTGACCATGACATAAATCTCATAGAGCGGGTCATCTCCAGTACCCATAAGTCTAACATGATCATCCCATGATCATTTAGATTTATACTAGTGCTTCATAAGCACTAGGGATGGAGATTGTTATAAGTAAACATGAACAACAATAATAATCAAAACATCTCTTTATTAATATGAATAAAATGATAACATAAATAACATTTAAATAAACGTGGCTAGGGCACCATCACTAACAGGGACGGTGTCAAGGGATACCGTATTTGGTCTCCATAAAAAATAGGGTAATTATCAGTAGGAACGTCGTATTTGATGAGAATTCTGTTATTAACCCTATTATGAGATCTACGATTGTTTCGAGTGTTGGAGGTGTTGATAAATAGGTGGAGCAACAAGATACTAAAGAGTTAGTTGTCCTATAGTCAGATGTTGATTAGGATCTACCAATAAAGACAGAGAGTGAAGCACCAGAAAGTTCAAGTTCAGTTCCCGAAGAACATGAATTAGAACAAGGAAGGCCTAGAAGAGCTAATTTTGGGAAGCCTCCGGAGAGGTATGGATTTGAATACATGGTGTCTTATGCACTACAGGTTGTTAAGGAAGTGGAGCCCGATCTTACGGAACCTTCTACTTTTAAGGAAGCAGTTACATGTTCAGAGTCATCTCAGTGGTATGCGGTTATGGGTGATTAGATGGAGTCTCTTCACAAGAATCAAACTTGTTAGTTGACTAAAAGGCCAGAAGGCAGAAAGATTGTGACTTGCAAGTAGATATTCAAGAAAAAGGAAGAGATGTCACCGACAGAAGGGGTTAAGTATAAAGCTCGCGTTATTGCAAGAGGTTTCACATAGAGAGAGGGGGTGGACTACAACGAGATTTTCTCTCCAGTGGTCAGATACACTTCGATCAGAGTGTTGCTAGCAATAGTAGCACAAAGGGATTTGGAGCTTGAGCAACTAGACGTCAAGACAACTTTCTTGCATGGAGAGTTGGAGGAAAAGATATACATGACACAGCCGGAAGGATTCCAAGTTCCTGGTAAGGAAAATTATGTTTGTAGGTTGAAGAAGTCCTTGTATTAAGCAGTCACCGAGGCAATGGTATACAAGCTTTGACAGCTATATGATAGAGATCGGATCCACGAGGAGCCCGTATGATTGTTATGTGTATCACAATAAGTTGGTAGATGGGTCGTACATATATTTGGTGCTCTATGTAGATGATATGTTAGTAGCAACTGTTAATAAGTCAGAGATTCAGAAGCTAAAAGGCTTATTGTCCACAGAGTTTGAGATGAAGGACTTGGGTAGCGCGAAAAAAATTCTGGGTATGGAGATTTATAGAGACAAAGCCAAACGAAAACTGTTCTTATCCCAGAAAGGTTACATCAAGAAAGTTTTAGAGAGGTTCGGTATGTCAACAGCTAAAGCTATAGATACTCCAAGTGCAGCGAATGCACAGTTTTCAGTCGCGTTTAGGCCCTAGTCAGTTGAGGAGAACGAGTATATGGCTTGAGTACCCTATGCTAGTAAAGTTGGTAGTTTGATGTATGCTATGGTATGCACTAGGCCAGATCTTGCACAGGCAGTTATGGGTAATCTGGGTAAGGAACATTGGCAGGATGTGAAGCGGATCTTTATGTATCTTTGGGGTACCAGTGACATCGGTCTCATCTATGGAGGTGGAGCAGAATATGCAGTCAAGGGGTTCTCAGATTCAGACTATTTGGGTGATGTTGATACAAGAAGATCGATGACCAGATATGTATTTACGCTTGGTGGGTCAGTTTTCAGTTGGAAGGCTACATTACAGGTGACAGTGACGTTGTCTACAACAGAATCAGAATATATGGCATTGACAGAGTCCGCTAAGGAAGGAATATGGTTGAAGGGATTGATCAACGATCTTGGGATACATCAGGATCAAGCTATTATTTATTGCAATAATTTGTTTAGCTAAGGATCAAGTTCATCATGAGAGGACCAAGCACATTGATGTCAGATATCATTTCCTGAGGGATGAGAAACGGGTAAAGGTGAAGAAGGTAGGGATAACGGACAACCCTACAGATATGTTCACAAAACCCATAACGGGGAGCAAGTTCCAACATTGTTTGGACTTGCTTAATGTTCGTATCTATTAGATAGCAGAAGAGGCGGGGGTGGGGGGAAGTTTGTTGTCATGGAGATTCAAAGTCAAGGTGGAGATTGTTGGGATAATGCCTTTGAATTTGGGATGCCAAGTTAGAGGATTATACAACAGGAAAATTTCGTAATTCAAAGATGGAGCAGGATTGCAATAAGGATTAGTTAGGCCTTTCTGGACAAGGACTTTTGTACTCCTTATTAGTTAGTCCTTTTGGGACAAGGACATTTGTAATCCTTATCAGGAATTATTATTAATCCTTTAAGGATTAATAATAATAGATTTTATTAATCCTTAAGGATTAATAAAGGCTATTCCTTATGTCTTCAGGGTTAGGACTCTATTAGTATAAATAGAGGGGTCATCCTAACATAAATTCATACCTCAGAAAATAGAGTGCTCAGAGAGAGATCAATAATTCTAGATCTAGGGATTAGCACAGTCATGAGTTTGTGACCAAAATTCATGCTAACATAGATTAGTGTGATCTTGTAAATGTTTTTCCAAATTGATAATAATATTCTCTCCCCTCCCCGTGGATATAGCTAAGTTGGTTAACCGCGTAAATCTGTGTTCTTGTGATTGCTTTACTTTTCTCATCAAGTCTTGTTTATTGCTCTAATACTTCTCTGACAATTCTACCGCAGGGGTAGATGCTATTGCGACTGCCTTACCCTTAGAATCCCGACGATTCCTAATTGCAATCTCCAACGGTTCTCATAAATCTTTGTCTACCAACAAAGCCTTCATCTTGATCTGCCAGAGAGAAAAACTATTCTTTCCATTGAACTTGATCGAATTATTATGCTCCTTGACCCATCTTCTCATTTCTGCAGCGGAACCCTGAATCTATAACTAACAAGGCTCTAGTGCCACTTGTTAGAGCGATAAACAAGGCTTGATGGTGAAAAGTAAATCAACACAAGAGCACAGATCCACGTGGTTCATCAACATGGCTCCCATGGGGAGAGAAGAGAATATTATTATCAAACTGGAGAAACTAATACAAGATCATACTAATCTATGCACAAATTTTGGCCACAAAATTCCTGACTGTTCAAACCCTAGGTCTAGAATTATTGATCTTTCCCTGAGCAATCCATTTTATGAGGTATTTTGTGTTAGGATGACAATCCTATATTTATATTGGTCAGAACCTAACCCTAAAGACGGAAGGATGGATTTATAAACAATACCACGCATCTCCTACTTCTGCGCCCAAAGCCTAGCCTGTCAAAGTCTGCTCGGCCGAGTCACCAAACCCTGCTCAGCCAAGGTAATGCTGCTCCAAAAACTTGCATTCGTACTTGCTCTGCTCGCCGAGTCATGACCTCTGCTTGGCCGAGCACGAGCTCTCAAAATACACTCCTTTCCGCATTTTTCTGCTCGGCTGAGTCATTGCCTCTGCTCAGCCGGGCACTTGCTGGTCGTTCTAAAAATTCCTTGCAGCAACTCCAAGTTAACTCGAAGTTATTTGTAAAGACATACATCATTCCTTTATGGTTGTAAAGGGAATGTTTGTCTCAAGGAATAAATGACACACTTGAATTCT
Source organism: Campanula takesimana (assembly GCA_026119855.1). Taxonomy (NCBI): domain Eukaryota; kingdom Viridiplantae; phylum Streptophyta; class Magnoliopsida; order Asterales; family Campanulaceae; genus Campanula; species Campanula takesimana. Next base: position 740,520 of record JAOWBW010000556.1, read on the forward strand.
TCAATAAATGCTCTGCGGTTCCACCAGATGCTGGAGCGGTTCCATAAATGAACTTGAAGTGCGGTTTCATTGAAACTGCAGAACGCGGTTATAGATGATTTGCGGTTCCACCAAGGTAGCATGAGCGGTTCCATACAAGACTTGAAGTGCGGTTTCATCAAAGCCACAAAACGCGGTTTGATGAAAATATGCGGCTCCATGCTGGCGGTCCAATAGTTGCAACCAGTGCGACTTGAAGGATAAAACCGCTGAGGGAAAACCGAATCATTACTCAGCCTATGACAAATAAATATCTAGAAATGGACTTATCTATAAATGAAGTAAAAACTTCATTACATATGTCATATAGTCCATAAAAAGACACGTGGCATGGATCAATCAAATCAAGTAGGGAGGTTCTAAATAATGAATCCTAACAGAATTTTATGTAGTTAAGATATGTCAATTGACACGTTGCATGGTGCAAGTGATGTGTTAAGTGTATGTGTTTTGAGCATGAGAATGTCCAATAATTGTCATTAGGTGGTTTCATGAAGTTGATGTGTGAAATGGGAAGAAATCTATATTTATAGTATATTAAAGTAGGCCAAACTCACCTAGGGAGTGACACCTCATCAAGATTTAGGCATATCTTGCATCTTAGCTTCCCACGTTGGATTAGTGGTATTTATGATGAGACTCTTCAGCTGATGCCAGTGTTCTAAAAGACGGGCGCCTAGACCGCCTAGGCGGCGCCTAGGCGCTAGTCGGGGGTGGTCCGCCGCGACTTTTGTCAAATCGGCCAAATTAGGCGCTAGGCGGGCTAGGCGGACCTAGGTGGACCTAGGCGGATCTTGGTGGGCTTGGCGGCTAGGCAGGCTAGGCGGATTTAGGCGGGGCTAGGAGGGATTAGGTGGGCCTAGGCGGGTTTAGGCGGGCTTGGCGGATTTAGGCGGGCCTGGCGGAATTAGGCGGGCCTAGGCGGGTTTAGGCGGGCTTAGTCTGAATCCGTGAAAAAAAGATTTGTTAATTTTTTATCAATATACAACTCCGATCTGGCCATAAATGTAAGCAAAAAAACCTAGCTTTACACAATTTAAAAAGTTAGTAAAAAATTGTTCCAAAAAAAAGTTAGTTAAAGTAGTCGATTATCTTGATTTTATAACAAAAATATATTAATATTACTAAGATTTCCGCACATTAAAATTACTATAGTTTGAATAACTACATATATATTTATAAAAAAAATATTAAAAATGCGCTAATTTCTCGGCCCCGCCGCCTAGCAGCCGCCTAGCGTTTTTTAGAACACTGGCTGATGCTAATTAGACAGAGTACATAGGTTAAATACATAGGTATGGGTATAGGTATGTGAGGATATTGTGAAGTATATAGTCACCTTGATATGGTATCTATTCATGTGTTCTTATGATACAAAGAATATAACTGTGTAAATGCAATGTGCAAATTCATGGTGTTCATTACATTTCACCATTTCTTATCACAATGAATAATCTCAAAAGATTGTGTACATGTAATGAACCAACATGTTTAGGAATTGGAATAGATAGAGTTCATTAAACTTAATGAATAGCTTTGATTAATAGATTACTGATCTTATAAGGATAACTGAGTATGTATGAACTAAAGCATGTAAACCCATTGAATTACCTGTAACCAGCTCTATCTCAGAGTAATTTCAAACGTCTGTGGAATTCTAAGCATCTACGACCTCTGACATCCTACATTCATATCTTTAATCTGTTTGAATCTGCTACATTATTCTGCCACGTTCATATTGTTCTTAATATATAGAGGATAATATTCTATCAAATTCCAAGCACTGTGATTTCTTCTGACTGAAATTGTAAACAATTAGTTTGCAGCCTAACCATCTTTCCATGGCTCCCAATTCCATCTTCATCCAGCAACTTCAGAAAGGATGTTGTCACACTAGGATAGTAGCTAGAGCTTCTCGCCTATGGAAATCTTACAACACCAAAAAAAATAAAGAATTAATGAGCATGGATATGATTTTAATCTATGAGAAGGTAAGCCTACAATCATGTCATGTTCCATATAATATGTTGTTGGGTATGCCTATTACTTAACCCACTTATGTTAGAATTGATTGATACCATCACCTAATTTTATTTTAAGGACTTTAGGACCCTATGTAAGAAGTTTTATAACTTCAATTTTTAGCTAAGTCCTTCTTATAGAATAGGCTTAGTGGTTAGGGCTTTTACTTTGAATTTGAGGTCTCACTTGGAAATGGCTAAGAGTGATGCACATGACCTTCATGCGCAACACCCATCTGCGCACTCAATGCGCATGGCTTCCGTGTGTGCGCAGATTTGCCTTAGTCAATTCTCTCATTTCCTGATCTCTTATTCTCCAAGCTTGGAAAGCGTCAAGTCAATGTACGCTTCTTGGAATGAACCAAAGTGCTGATATGTACATACGACAAAATAAGCACACTCAGCATACACGTAGATAAAGACGCACCTCATGTTTGAAATTAAAAAGAAGACATCTGTCATCCTTCTAGAAGAAGTTTGAAGTTTGTCCACTTGCTCTGTCTCCAACGGCTATAAAGGACACATGCGCACCAATCACATTGTGCCAGCACATCGTCCTTGCTTAGAGCTCCAACGGCTAGTTTTTGAAGCTCCACTATAAATATCCCCGATCTTCCTCATTTCCAAGCTGCTTGTGTTTTGCTCTCTGAAAAAAACTTTGAAGATTTGATGATTGCTTGCTCATTTCCAGAATTCTCAAGAACAACCTTCATACCTTCATACTTTACCAAGCCCAGATCCTAAAGCCTTGTAACACCAAAATCTTGTGCTCTCCATCTCATAGATTTAAAGATCCCAGATTTTTGACACACACACACACCTCTTGAAGTTCCGATCTCATCGATCATACTTCTAGAGATACACCGGTTATTGTCTAGGATTTGTTCTTTCATAGATTATAGATCTTTGAGTTAGTTTGTTCTCAATCGTTGTAACTTGTAACATTATATCATAATAAGATCTCCATTAGAAATCCAAGACTAACCATCTTGGTAGAGGACGTAGATCTTTTCCTGATCGAACCTCTCCAAATAGCATGTCTATTCATTGTTCTTTTCTTTCTACAATTAAGATTTTCTGATATATTGCTTTGTTTAATCTTTGTAGATTGTCTTGCACTATTTGCATTGTGTTTGTGTGCTTTCTGCCTTAGTTCCATTTTGCGCCACTCTTTAAACTAAAACTTAGTGCGTGCGTATTTACACTTCTGCGCATAGACCTGCGCATAAGTGATTGCTTTAATTTTCCTCTGTGCATTTCACACTCTTGCTGCGCGCTATACTTAGCCAAATTAAGAGTTGTGCGCATTTGCCATTGATTTGCAAAAGGGTTTGAAAAGAATTTTAAAACGCTATTCACCCCCCCCAGCATTTTTCATACCCTTGTTTCCCCTTTGGGACCAACAAGTGGTATCAGAGCAAACACCTATATAAAACATTTTTTTTTTGTTTTTCAAGCTTAACAGCTTGGGTGCCGATTCGATATGGCAAACTCAAAACCTTCGGCAACTGCTAACTACAAACATGTTCCAGTCTTTGATGAAGATCATTTCGACGTGTGGAAATTTAGCATTCTGACCCATCTCACATCAATCGATGAAAGGCTTCATGACACCGTGGTTTATGGACCTTACATCCCAATGAAAGCGAATCCTAATCCACGCACCAACGCTGCTCAACCTTCTATCAAGAAACCAAAGGAAGAATGGACTGAAGAAGAAATCAGAATAGTTGCAAATGATGGGAAAGCAAGAAACATTCTCCTAAGCACTCTAAGCACGGCTATGAAACAACAAGTCATGCATTGTGCTACAGCCAATGAATTATGGGATGCTATTGAAGAGTATATAGAAGGAGACACTGTGTGCAAGGAGAACAAGAGATACGAAGTTCAAAAGAGATTCAACAATTTCTCTCAACTCCCCGGTGAATCTTTAAGACAAACTTATGAACGATTTTGTGAAATCATTAATCTCTGTATTTCACTTGGAAAGAAGTTCTCCAATAAAGAATTGAATGTTAATTTTCTCGCTGCTTTTGGATCAAGATATCTGCATAAATCTAGCGCTCTTGAAGACGCTGGAACTTTAGATGTTTGGACACTCAGAAACCTTCACGCAAATCTCAAAGTTTATGAACTCAAACTTCAGCGTATAAGTGAAACTGAAGGAAAATCTAAGTCCATTGCTATGGTGGCGCAAAGGGAAGAAGCACCTGCGCCAGCACATGTTGAGAAAAGTTCTGACCCCAAAATTTCTACTTCTGAGTTATTGGATATGAGTGATGAAGACTTCGCTTTATTTGTGAAGATATTCCAGAAGTTCAGAAAATTCTCAAAACCCAGCTCTTTCAGCAAAGCACCAGGATCTACAAGCAGAGCCCCTCCAAAGTTCACAAAGAGCAGTGATTCCAAAAGAAAAGAAGATCTCGTTTGTTTTAATTGCAGGAAACCAGGACATTTTGCATCAAGCTGCCCAATTCCCAAGTTCGAGTACATGCAGAAAAAGAGAAACCATACTCATAAATTCAATCGTCATAAAGGAATGGTTGCTGAAGAAGAATCTCCATCAACTGAGCGCAATACATGGATTGAAACAAACTCGGAAGAAAGCGATGAAGATTATGATGATGGAATCGTGTGCTTGGTGGAAAAGGATGATGAAGTCGATGCTTATGATTCAGATGATGACTACTTCAAAGATGTTACTGATATGAATGTCTTGAATAAACCTATCAAGAAATCTGCAGGTTTTCAAGAGGTGAAAAAGAAGAAAGGACCAACCATTAACGAGCTCATTGAACAAGGATGTCTTACTCCATATCAAAGCGATGGTGGATTGTTATTTGCTAGATGTGATCTGAGCGCAAGAAGCAAGCTCATAAAAGGCAACTGCATCAGACCATAAGTTGAACCAATTCCAAAAATCAATCATGATGAGGACATTGAAAAGCAAGAAAAGTTGTTCAAAGAGGCTGAAAAGGTAATAAGTCGATTTAGTGATATGAAGGAAGCTTTAGCACTATCATGTGATGAAATTCCCCAGCTTACGACCGAGAAATCTCTTCTAAAATCTAAACCCACCCTCCTTAAGGAGCAGATAAAGAGCATGACTCCTCTTACTATTAAAAACACATATTTAACAGAACAGAACTCTATACTTAAAGTTCAAAAAGATGAATTGGTTTCTCAAATTACTGATCTTAAAAAGATTACAAATGAGTGGTCCAATTCTCGTGTCACTATGGATAGTATCTTTGAGCCCCAAAAAACCAGTGGTGATAAAAGCGGCTTGGGATTCACTTCAACTAGTGACAACTTTAAGTGCAAGGTCTGCGCTGAAAGAGAAAGTGAATTTACACCTCAGCAAACTTGTGAAATTCCCAAGGAAAAACATTCCGTTTCAATGGGTAAAAGACAGGAACCACTCAAGAGACAAACATTCCATTATGTCTACCCAATAAAACAATTTGGGAAAGCTAAAGAGAAGGAAGTAGCTACAGATGAATCTTCCTCTAGCAAAATAATTCTCGAAACAAGGCGCGCTCCTTCTATGAGCGAACATTATGCGCCTAGGAGCCATGCGCATCAATGCCATGCTCCTCCTAGCCCTATGCGCGCTCCTAGAAAAAGGGCAGCAAAATTTCAAAAGAAAAATTTTGTTAAGGAAATTTCATCTGACCCAAAGAAGAATGCTATCCCTAAGAAAATTAAGGAGTTTGTGAAAACTCACGTGATTGGTGGCTTTCATCATTGTTCTATTTCTGATTGTTCTGGACACAAGGCCGTGGAATGCCTTTTGAGATTCACTCCCAATGCCAAAGGACTTAAAAATCCTAAGGTCAAGCAAGAGTGGGTCATCAAAAGTTGCTAACTCTAGGAACCGAAAAGGAATAAAGGGGACCTGTTTAAATGTCTATATTTCAGGTTCTTTGCTTCATGGCTGGATCTTCTAAATCTAGAACGTATGAATGGATTCTCGACAGTGGGTGCTTACGACACATGACTGGAGATGAATCCTTACTTGAAGATGTTCATGAAGAAAGAGGTCCCTCAGTAACATTTGGTGATAATAACAAAGGTCAAGTTGTTGCATATGGAAAACTCAAGAAAGAAAAAGTGCATTGAAAGAGTGTCTCTCGTGGAAGGACTCAAGCACAACTTATTATCCATATCTCAATTTTGCAACAAAGGATTAGAATGCCATTTCACTTCAACACAATGTCTTATCAAGAATGGCAAAACCGGAGCTATACGACTCACGGGATATCGTAAGACAAATATTTGTAATATTGATTTCTGTAGTATGAACTCTAGTACTAATCTTTGTTTTGTAGCTAAAAGTGTGAGCGAAAACAATTGGAAATGGCACAAGCGCTTGAGTCACTTGAACTTCAAATATCTATCAAAACTCAGCAGGGATAATCTTGCCAAAGGACTTCCTAAGTTTGCTGATCATCATGACAACAAGTGCGTTGTGTGTCAACTTGGCAAACAATCAAAGCAGTCTTTCTCCAGCAAGACAAATCCCTCAACTTCAAGATGTTTGCAATTGCTGCACATTGATCTTTTTGGACCAGTCACCCCTGCAAGCATTAGAGGAAACAAATATACTCTAGTTGTGGTTGACGATTATTCAAGATATGCGTGGGTGGAAATGATGATTTCTAAAGACAATTGCTATGACATTCTCACCACTCTATTCAGACTGCTCCAAACCCAAAAAGAAGATGACATCGTTAGTGTTCGATCCGACAATGGAACAGAATTTAAGAACAACGGTGTTGCTCGATACTCCGACGATCATGGGATAGATCACAACTTCTCAACAGTTGGAGTTCCTCAACAAAATGGTGTTGTGGAAAGGAAAAATAGAATGTTGATAGAAGCAGGGAAGACGATGATAGCTGAAGCGAAATTGCCTAAGTACTTTTGGGAATAAGCTATCAACACTGCATGCTTTACTCAAAATCGTTCCCTCATCAACAGACGCCATAACAAGACCCCTTATGAACTTTGGCATGGTAGAACTCCCAACATTGCATTCTTCAAAATCTTTGGTTGCAAATGCTATATCCTCTACAACGGAAATGAACATAGAGGTAAATTCGATGCCAAAGCCGACGAAGTTATTTTTGTTGGGTATGCTAAACATTCTAAAGCTTTTCGCGTTTTCAATAGATCTACTTTAGTGATAGTTGAATCTGTACATGTTACATTTGATGAACATTCTCTCATTGAGCCACATTTGGCTCCAAATGTTGCTAATGATTCTGTTGAGTCTATGGAAACAGGTGCACACATTCCTACTGCGCATATACAAGATCAAAATGCATCAACTTAAGGAAATCCATCTACATCAGTTGCGCAAAGCTTTGTCAATAGTGCACCATGTAAAGCTTCAGTTGCACCGTACAATGCGCCTGGAGATTCGTCTAATGCGCATCATTCTAATTCTATGCCTGGTGTTACTCACTCTTTCAATTCTGAACCAGTTCAACCCCCTAACTTTAATGATTTTGATGCTGGTGAAGATGTGCCAATTGAAGACCTTCAAGTTACTACAACTCAACCTAACTTACCTCCTGAAATTCGTGAAGTTAGAGATCACCCAATCACTAATATCATTGGTGATCTTCATGTTGGGGTTCGTACAAGGAGAGCTACTAACTTTGATTCTTATACTGCATTTATCTCTTAAATTGAACCGAAGAAGCCTGATGAAGCGCTCTAAGATCCTAATTTGGTTATTGCAATACAAGAAGAACTCAATCAGTTTGAACGATGTAAGGTTTGGACTCTCGTTCCAAGACCTAATGATCAAGGAGTGATTGGTACAAAGTGGGTGTTCAGAAACAAGATGGACGAGAATGGAACCATCACAAGAAACAAAGCAAGGTTGGTTGCACAAGGATACAGGCAAGAGGAAGGAATCGACTACGATGAAACTTTCACACCCGTAGCAAGACTTGAAGCGATAAGGATATTCCTAGCTTACACTGCTCACAAGAACTTCAAGTTATATCAAATGGATGTCAAGAGAGCGTTTCTAAATAGTGAACTCCAAGAACAAGTCTACGTAGCTCAACCGCCTGGGTTTGAAGATTCTCAATTTCCAAATCATGTCTACAAACTCCAGAAAGCTTTGTATGGGCTAAATCAAGCACTAAGATCATGGTATGATACACTATCCAAGTTTCTCATTGAGAAAGGCTTCACTCACGGTAAAATCGATACTACTCTTTTCATTGCCAAACATAATGATCATAAATTACTTATTCAAATTTATGTTGATGATATTATTTTTGGTTCTACTAATGAATTTTTGTGCAAGCGCTTTGAGAAACTAATGAAAAGCAAGTTTGAGATGAGCATGATGGGAGAACTCACATTCTTCCTCGGGCTTCAAATCAAGCAAATGGATGAAGGCATATTTATCAACCAAGGAAAGTATACAAGGGATCTAATAAAGAAGTTTGGATTAGATAATGCTAAACCATATGATACCCCAATGGCTACCGGCAACAAACCCGACAAAGATTTAAAAGGTAAAAAGGTTGATCAAACGCTCTATTGAGGTATGATTGACTCACTCCTTTATCTTACTGCTAGTAGGCCTGATATAATGTTTAGTGTCTGTGTCTGCGCTCGTTATCAATCTGACCCTAGAGAAGCGCACTTAATTGCTGTGAAACGTATTATACGATATCTCTCCGGCATTGTTAACCTTGGACTTTGGTACACCAAAGATTCGAATTTTAAACTTGTAGGTTATTCATATGCGGGTTATGCAGCGTGCACTATAGACAGGAAAAGCACAAGTGGCACTTGTCATTTCCTCGGATATCGACTTGTGTCATGGGCAAGTAAGAAACAAGCTTCAGTATTTGTCTCAACTACAGAAGCAGAATATATCGCTGCTGGAAATTGTTGCTGTCAGATTCTGTGGATAAAGCAGCAATTGGTGGACTACGACATCAAAGAAGAAAATTGTCCCATCTACTGCGACAATACCTCAACCATTGCAGTTTCTGAAAATCCTGTCATGCACTCAAAGACTAAGCACATTGACATCAAGTATCACTTCCTCAAAGACCAAGTGGAGAAAGGAAACATTCATTTGGAACACGTGGGAACTGACTATCAAATCGCCGATATCCTTACAAAAGCACTAGATGCTAAAAGGTTCACATTTTTTACAGGAGAAATGTGTATTCTTGAACTTAGCTAAATTGTGTCCATAGAATTTGTCAATACTAATGATTTTGTTGTGACTTGAAATTTTCTAAGTTATAAATGCCTCATGCACCTGCGCATTTCAAGCGCACATGATGTTGCGCATCAGGCAAATCATTTTTGAGATTTTTAAGAATCTCTGCGCATTATAAAGCTGCGCATATACTTCATACGCATGCCACGTGGACCTCAGGTAAGTTCTCTTTTCGTTAATTACACCTAGGTCCTTGACTTACTGAGTCAGCACATAATTCACAAGGGTACTTGTGTAATTATGTTTTTCCCTCGTCATTTTCTTTTGATTTTTTGGGAAATTACTATTCTACCCCTGCGCACGTCCCACCTCATTTAATGCAAAAGCATTGAGTGACGCGCCATTAATGCTCATTGTATGCTATTTATGATGAAAGTGGAAAAGTCTTTTCTTGACCATTAATGCCTGACACACGCGCGCGGCTAGGGCTTTTCACGCGCGTTTCTCATTGGTCCACGTCATCTGCGCGTGCACCTCACTCGCACGTGCGCCTCACTCTCCTAATCTTTACCAACCTTTGTCAGCGCTTGATGATGTCACACTTACCTTTTTGGTGATAACCCTCTGAACCGCTGTTCCTCTTCTCACTCTGCACTTATCTCTTTCACTCTCTGCACTGCCTCTTTATCTCTTTCGTTTTTCTCTCTTTCTCTGCACTCATTTTTTTTTACTCCATTTTCTCGTAAGTTTTTATCTAAATATCTCATGGCTCCTAAGAAAACTTCTACATCATCCAAGAAACCTGAAGACCCCTAAATGGTATGAATCTCAAACCTCTCTTTACTGTTTTCCACCATTGTTGTTTGAGGTTTGGTTTCTTCCCCTTTACGATTTCTCGATGATCCGTTGCTCGTTTTTCAAATTATTTGATGATGTGTGCTCGTTTTACTTGTGCCTTTTCATTTATGTAATTTATTTTACGATCAATGATCATTTGTTAGAGTTTCTGAGGATTTTCGAATTTTTGTCTTTTCGTATTCTTTTTCGGTTTTTCTCGGATTCTGGGTGATTGTTCTTGTTGTTATTGTTTTGGTTTACTTATTTGTTTGTGATTTTTCATTACGAACATTTTGATATGCTTTTTATGCATTTTGGAACACTTTGACAATTTCATGTTCTTGGTGTTCTTCATGTATTCAACACATGTTCTTTATGTTCTTGATGAATAGTCATATTATGTGCCTTGCCATGATTATTGTTTATGTTTATGCTTTTCGCGCCAATTTTAGGCGTGTGATTTAAATTGTGTTTTTGGACATTTTTACCCTTTATTTTTGTAATTTTTCTAAGTATGGATTCTAGTTCATGCGCTGCGCACAACGCTCATGCGCATGCGCTTCTCTCCATACGCATGTCCAGATCTAATTCATCTCTTTTATTTTGCGCATAATTTGAATTACTTTATTCCCGGTTGGGAACTCGATGTGGAAGACTTGCGCCAGGATGCTCTTGGGCGTTATATGATGGAGATTATGGACAAATCTGGCATCCTGCCTCTCTTCACAAAAGGACAGTCTTTCATCCTTCCTTCCTACATCGATGAATTCTTCAGCAACGCAGAAGAAGTAGATCGCTTATACGACGACGTCACCGTTTCCTGTCTGAAAAGTTCTATCCGCAGGGTTTCTGTAACAATCAACTATGCACACATCAGACAGACAATGGGTCTCCCGGCGTGCAACAAGAAGAAGTTGTCTCAAGATACGCAAGACAAGGTTGCAGAGAAGCTAATCAAAATCCCTACTCTGGTTGGTCAATACAACAACCATGATAGGAGGGAATTTGGAGAGTTGATGTACCACGTCTGCACCCTCATCGGAGATACCATCAACTGCAAAAATGGGAACAAGTCTACTTTTATCAGTAAGCAGTGGATGTGTTGCGCTGGCATCTACAAGTCCAAGTAGTTGAGTTGGGCTGAAATTATTTATGATGAGTTAGTGCGTTGGGTGCCCGTGTACAAGAAGAAGGCTGCAGATCAGAAGAGACCACCCAAGTACAAGACGCACTGCAGAATCCTTACTGACATCTTCATGCGCTTTCCCAAAGTGCGCAAGTTGGTGGATGAGGACCCCTCTCTGAAAGTTGATATGACTTCTACGTGCACGTATTCTCGCGTATTCCTTCAGAATTTCCACCGTGAAGTCAACAACTTTGATTATTGCATGTACTGGGCTGTAAATACTGTTGAATTGTTTGAGGACATTCACCCAGAAGACCAAGGCTCTCCTCCAGTTTCTGATGGTGAGGTATAAGAAGCTTCCTCTACTGAATCAGACTCTGAGGATAAATCCTTTTATGAGCCTGTTCTAAACAAGGTTGGTGATAAGGAGAAAGGCAAGGGCATTGCTGCTGATGCGCCTCGCAAGAAAAGGAAGGCCAACAAATCTACTGCTGCGCTTGGAATTTCTATTCAAGAGCCTACTGCACCTATTACTAAGCGCAAGGCTACCTCTGACCCTGAGCCTCCAAAGAAGTCCAAGAAATCTAAGGATGCTGCGCCTGGAGAGAAGAAGAAGGAAAAGAAAAGAAAGAAGAAAGCAAAGGAAACAAGGACTCTACTGGATGAGTCTGATGAAGACATCCAAGTAGAAGAAGATGTTGCTGCGCCCCTTCCTTCTGCGCCTAAGTTAATGCGCGCCTCTACTCCTCCTCCTACGTAAGAGGAAGACATATTTGAAGGTGCATTCAATGATCCTCTCATCAGCCCTTCAAAATCCTCTGCTGCTGGAACTTCTAAAGCTGCACCATCTCAGGGGGAGACGCAGAAAGAGACTCCAAATGAGAAGAGCAAGGATACTTCTAGTGAGGATGAGATCCCACTATCCGCTAAGAAGTCTGCTCCAAAGCGCAGGGTAAAGCAGTTTGCAATAAAGAAACGCGCCTCCAAGCGTTCGATGGAAGATTTATCAGATATTGATCCTGATTCTCCAAGGCAGTCCCCTCCACGTACTGAAAAGTCTGCGCGTGATATTGCAAGGAAGCTAGGCTAGCAGCAGTTGCACAGAGGTCTGATACGCAGCAAGCCCCACCTATCTACATTGATGGTGAAGGCTTTGCTTTTAATACGCCTGACCCTACAGTCTATAAAGATGCGCCAATAGTTGAAGATGGTGAAGACTCAAGCTCAAAAGATTATGATGTCCATCGTTCTCCTATCAACGCGCATCAATCTCCTGTTCCTGCGCAAGCTGCTACAACTCCTACTCCTGCTGCTGCTACTATCCCCGCGCAACCTACTGGAGCTTCACATACTTCTCCAGTTATTCCTATTGTGACTCCAGCTACTGCTCCCTCAGATCCCTCCAGTTCATCAACAGACATGCGCCAAATTATGGCCATGCTCCAAACTATCCAGGCGAATCAATTTGCTACGCAAACCCAGCACTTTCAGGTGGTCACTACGCAAGGTAAAATTCAAGATCAACTGGATGCGCAGTCTGCTAGGCTAGATACACAAGCCAGTCTCCTTCAAGTAATTGATTGTGCCATTAAGGAGGGAGAGTTCTGCAACAAAGGCAACCCCTTCAGAAGCGCCTGTAACAAGTTCCGGAGCTGCGCCTATGCCTCCAAATTTTGATCTCCTGCGCCCAGACATAGAGCACGACTTTGGTGTAATTACCACTGCGCTCTCCAAGATCCCATCTCTGCATGGTTTAAATGAAGCTCTGTGCATTTTTGGCTAGCGCTATGAATGAAGTGATTAAAGCTGAAACAGTCAAGATTTTAAATGTTTTTGAAAACTTTGCGCCCGGTGATTTCAGCTCCTCCTTTGATGCGCTAAAAAGTCATATTAGTTCAGTTTGGTGACACCTTCAATGGGAATATGAATCAGGCTATGCTGGATATGCAAGTAAGCCAGAACATGGTTCAAGTGGAGTTGACAAAAAGCTTGGTGGATGCGCAGAAGGAAATTCATGACTTGATTGCGTCTGCTCAGCAATCTCTTGCAAACCAATTTGGTTCGCTTGAGAATGCTTTTAACCGAGTCTCTGAAGACCTTCAAAAAGACAATGATTTGATGTGCAGTGGCATGAAGACCTACGCCAATCAGGCTGTGGAATACAATGCTAAGTTTCAGGCTCTGAAAATTGAGTTAATGAACAAGTTTACCAGCCTGCAGAATGAGCTAAGGGAAGCGCTGTCCAGGATTAACATAGATTAGATTAGATGTGTAATCTTTTCTTTTGCTGCGCATATTGTAAGTTTTTTATGCGCACTTGATTGTTTGCTTCTGATTTTTCTTCCATTGTAAAACTTGTACCTGTAACTCATATCTTTCAAGTTTTAATGAGAAGAATGCATCATTGCGTTTTCACAAAACTTTGTTCAATTCAAACTATTCGTTTGTGGAACAATGAATGCATTATTTCAACTTTACATCATGCGCATTCTTATAACTGCTCATATTTCGTTGCATGATGTTTAAACATCAGTTTAAACGTATACTTAAACCTAAACTCATAATATTTTGTATGCGCTGAATGATATTTCTGTCTTTCCCTTATTGTAAGTTTTATCTTTTGGATAGACTAGAAATCTATAACACTGGCTAATGTGTGCATTGACTTGAGACATGATTTACCATTTACATTCATATGGACATATTTTTATCAAGTACTATGTATTGCCTTTGTTATAGTAGGTAATGGCATCAATCATTTAGGGGGAGATTATTGGGTATGCTTATTACTTAACCCTCCTACTTATGTTAGAATTGATTGATACCATCACCTAAGTTTATTTTAAGGACTTTAGGACCCTATGTAAGAAGTTTTATAACTTCAATTTTTAGCTAAGTCCTTCTTATAGACTAGGCTTAGTGGTTAGGGCTTTTACTTTGAATTTGAGGTCTCACTTGGAAATGACTAAGAGTGATCCGCATGACCTTCATGCGCAGCACCCATCTGCGCACTCAATGCGCATGGATTCCATGCATGCGTAGATTTGCCTTAGTCAATTCTCTCATTTCCTGATCTCATATTCTGCAAGCTAGGAAAGCGTCAAGTCAAGGTACGCTTTTTGGAATGAACCAAAGTGCTGATGTGTACATACGACAAAACAAGCACACTCAGCATACACGTAGATGGAGACGTGCCTCATGTTTGAAATTCAAAAAGAAGACAGCTGTCATCCTTCTAGAAGAAGTTTGAAGTTTGTCCACTTGGTCTGTCTCCAACGGCTATAAAGGACACCTGCGCACCAATCACATTTTGCCAGCACATCGTCCTTGCTCAGAGCTCCAACGGCTAGTTTTGAAGCTCCAATATAAATAGCCCCGCTCTTCCTCATTTCCAAGCTGCTTGTGTTTTGCTTTTTAAAAGAAACTTTGAAGATTTGAAGATTGCTTGCTCATTTCCAGAATTCTCAAGAACAACCTTCATACCTTCATACTTTACCAAGCCCATATTCTAAAGCCTTGTAACACCATAATCTTGTGCTCTCCATATCATAGATTTAAATAGCCCAGATTTCTAACACACACACACACCTCTTGAAGTTCCAATCTCATCGATCATACTTCTTGAGATACACCGGTTATTGTCTAGGATTTGTTCTTTCATAGATTATAGATCTTTGAGTTAGTTTGTTCTCAATCGTTGCAACTTGTAACACTATCTCATAATAAGATCTCCATTAGAAATCCAAGACTAACCATCTTGGTAGAGGACGTAGATCTTTTCCCGATCGAACCTCTCCAAATAGCTTGTCTATTTATTGTGCTTTTCTTTCTACAATTAAGCTTTTCTGATATATTGCTTTGTTTAATCTTTGTAGATTATCTTGTACTGTTTGCATTGTGTTTGTGTGCTTTCTGCCTTAGTTCCATTTTGCGCCACTCTTTAAACTAAAACTTAGTGCATGCGTATTTACACTTCTGCGCATAGACCTGCGCATAAGTGATTGCTTTAATTTTCCGCTGTGCATTTCACACTCTGCCTGCGCGCTATACTTAGCCAAATTAAGAGTTGTGCGCATTTGCCATTGATTTGCAAAAGGGTTTGAAAAGAATTTTAAAACGCTATTCACCCCCCTCTAGCATTTTTATACCCTTGTTGCCCCTTTGGGACCAACATATGTTCTATTGAAATTGGATTTCTCATTTTCATTCCTTTAATGATTTGCAGTCTGATGCAATTCATTGTAGCATTAGGAGAAAGTTTGTACCTGATTTTGAAGGTTTGTTCCAAGTGGGAAGTATTTATAATATAAATAATTTCACAGTTGAAATAAGCAAGCCAGAATATAGAGTTGATAGAGATTTATTTATTCTCTTGGATGCTACAACATATGTTAAAGAAGTGGTGAAAAATTTGCCTAAAATACCTACACATAGATTTCATATTATTCCTTATGAATTGCTACTATAAAAAAACCAGAACAAGAAGGTTTTATGTGGTGAGTAACAATATGCTTCTTTCCATCAATCTTCAAAATATCTATGCTAACAATGACTACAATGACTTATTTTCTTTGTAGATGTTTTTGGACATGTTGGGGTGTCCGATGTCGGTCAAAGGGCAATAAATTCTCAACCTATCTCAATGCAATATATTGATTTGCGAGACACCAGGTTTGTAACTACTCATTCTAATTCATATTTCATTTAGAATCTTCTAATTTTGTTAAATTGACCAAATTCTGATTGTAGTGGGAATAAATTGAGAGTCACTTTGTGGGGGGTGATGAAATGGTGCAAAGAGCTAAGTCGATTGGCAAAGGAGAACCACCGGTATGGATCATTTGTTCTACAATTGTGAAAACAGATCTCAATGGTATGTTAGTTCATTTGTAGCCAGCTTTACATATCTATTGTTTACTTCATTGAACAAATTTTATTTCCAAAACTTACAGTATACTGTATTCTTCATTTTTTCATAGGTAATGTTGTGATATCGTCAAGTAGTGCTACCCACTTCTTTGGTGATGAGAATATTCCTGAGATTAAAGAATTCACACAAATGTAAACTTTTTAATATATACAACTAATGTGATATTTTTAATATGGTTTAGATACTAACGGCTAATCCATTTGCTAATTTTTTTTTTTCCAGGTTTGATTCGCATGAATTCAATAATGAAATTAGAGATTCCTATGTATCCAAATTTCATAACTAGAGAACAATACAATAGACACAAGAAGACAATAGGCAAAGTCAACAAACTACTTTCTGATTGTGAAGAGATGGTAAGCGTGATATTGAATTTAAATACTATAATACATTGTTATTGCTCGAAAGAGTGTTAATTGAAATATGCTCTTAACTATAATTTTTTTGAAAACAGGAACGTCCAATATATGTATACGGGAGTGTATCATCTATTGAAGAACAAAATTGTTGGAAGTATAATGCATGTACAGAATGTCACAAGATAGTAAAACCTGAAGGTGGGAAGTTGCGATGCAAAAATTGTAACATAATTGAATTATTTCTAGAATTGAGGTATTTTTTAATTGTTGTATTCTAAATATAACACTTAATATTATTTATATGGCTATTAACAATCTTCATTGATCTATAATTGTAGGTATCGTGTAGAAGCAGAATTGGATGATGACACAGAGCAATTAAATATTGTTTTGTTTGAGCGGGAGATGGAAAAGTTGATTAATCTCAAAGTTACTGATTTAATTTAGATAGTTGATGAGGTGAGTTTTCATATGTTTTTTAATATTTATTATTTGGTCTGAATTGTAATATGTTTTATTAATTGCTATATTTAATCTAAACTTTTGCAGGAAGGACTTGCTGAACCAGTACCTAGGAAAATAAGGGATATTATAGGAAAGAAGTATGTTTACCAGATTGAATTCAATGAGAAAAGCAGGGGTCATGCTGTAGAATATTTTACTGTGAAAAAGATTTTTTTCGAATCTCGCATACGTGGAGAGAATCCTACTGAGGTTAATTTTTTCTAAATTTTATGCAGAGATTCATGCATATCTATTTCAAAAATTGCTATAACATTGTCTTTAACATGTATGAGTGTAGCTTCCAAATAATAAAGCTGTGGAAGAAAGCCCTTCAGTAGCAGTAAAAACTCCATGTGTGAATGAAAAGAGGAGTCTACAAGTTACAGGGTTAGTGAAAAGATATTGTTTAAATACCTATACAGATTCCTTTTAGGCGTAACATATGTTTTGACAATGCAGTTCTGACAATGAAGAGAGTAAGGGAGAAAGAGTCAACGTTCTTGATGGAGTGGATGCTGATCCTGGAGTCAAGTTGAAGAAGAAAGCAAGAAAGGGATTGAAGTATTGAAGTTTTGTACAATTATGATCATTGGAACAATAGATTTATATCAGTTTGAATGTAGTGCTTTTACAACATATGTCTTAATTAACATACAATGGTTGATATGATATTTGAAGTTGAATTATATGTCACTTTTAATGAAAGAGGAAGTTATATTGTCAATAATTGTTTAATATTTTTTTTAAAATTTTCATTTTTTTAAGGGTTAATTGCAATTTGGTTCCTGACTTTTTCTGAAATTTACAATGTTGATGCTGTCTTTTCAATTTCACCAATTGGTATACTCACTTTGTCATTTTGTTGCAATCTGACTACAAAAGTAACTTGAGTGTTAGTTTTCTAACAAATTTTATGTCGTGTGACTAATACATAACGTTTTAAGATGTTTGTGAAGCTACACATATCTGATTGGTATGATTCTTTTTTTTAAACAGAAGCTAATATTTAAATTTACAGCATATATTGTTTTTGCAATTTTTTGGTGAACTAGTTATATTATAGTAATTTGTGATTTAAATAAATGAAAATAGTTAAAAAAAATAAAGGACATGGGAAAAATAATCTTTAAAAAATTACTATTTTCCACTATAATATACATTCCTTCCTAGCGTTTACTCTCCTCCACCCATACTCCACGTTCCCGCATCACCCCTTCCATATACACACTTCCCCCGATTCATCCTCATTTTCGTCTCTTTTTTTTCCTATCAAATATTTTAATGAATTGATAATCCATATATAGTATTTACTTCATACGAAACATATTTGGGGCTAATATCTTTTTTAGATTATTATTTCAAGTGTTTTCTTTTTTCTTAATATTTAAAATTAATATTTAATATAAAATAATTCAGTCACTCGAAAAATTGCCAAAACAATATATGTTGTAAATTTAAATATTAGTTTTTGTTTAAAAAAAGAATCATACCAATCGGATATGTGTAGGTTCACAAACATCTTAAAATATTATGTATTAGTCACACGACATAAATTCTGTTAGAAAACTAACACCCCAGTTACTTTTGTAGTCGGATTGCAACAAAATGACAAAGTGAGTCTACCTATTGGCGAAATTGAAAAGACAGCATTAACATTGCTAATTTTGGAAATAATCAGGAACCAAATTGCAATTAACCTTTTTTTTAATTAAATCAACTTAAACTCTTATTTTATTTTTAAGATTATTTTTGCGGAAATTGGGATACAGTAAATTATTTTGGTCTCTAATAGTCTCATCATTATAAATCATGAAATTGTCGTGATTACTAGAGCACTTAAACTGAGACCGTTTGACATAGTCGTTAAACAATGGTCAATACTCTCCAGTGTTATCTTCTTTGTTTTGCTTACCACAAGCATTTTGTAAAAGTAAATTGTCTTCACTATTAAAAGTAAAGCATGCTAAAAAAAGTCAGGACTGAGTTTAACTTTTGAGAATCGCAAATAAGTTTCATTATCTGTTTTAGCTAATAAAGCAACTAACATGCTTAAGGTCAGATTAACCAAAAAGGAAAGTAACAATTTTAGGATGGGAGAAACAAACTCTAAGGTTATGGTGCTTATTCTTTAGTAAAAAATGGCCATAATGATAATCTAAAATTATTTATTTATACACATTTATAAATTATTACAATCAAATTTAAATGCTCATTATTAGGATTATAAGTATTAATAAATGCTGCTAGAATATATTTTTGGGATTTAGGCAACATATTAACGGTAAACTAAATACAGACTCATATACATTGAACATCAAAATGTTTCTTTATGAATAGACAACAGCTTTCCCAGGTTTTTTTTTTTTTTTTTTTTTTCAAATGACTATTTCCACCCTTTACTGAATTGACTATATTAATAGTCACCCTATTAAAAACTAATCATCTTATGTTGTGCATGAATTATTATTAGCTATTAATATTTAATCATTTATACTTTCGAAATTTTGGCAGATAAACATATCATTTTCTTATATTAAAATATGAAGACATAGCAATGGTTTGTTCAAGACAATCACATATTTAGAATTTATCAGTAATATATATAGAATTTATAAATTTACCTTTTGTAACATCTTATGAAAGTATTTTTGATGTCTCTCTTTTTGTTTAGTTGCCCGATAAAGAATTCTTACTGTTGCATAGCACACTGCATAAAAGAAGGAGATGTTAGTTCAAAGGTTAGAGAGTATTACATATTTATTGCCAATAACATGAGAATACAAAATGCATATAAGTTCAATAGGCAATGTATATTCATAATGAGTAAAGTTACATTAATTATCTGTATACATAAATATGCATTTTCCTTTTTATATGACCTCTTCCCTTTTATAAGAACAATGTATATTTGTCTTTATAAGATTTTCTTCATAAGGCTGTGATTTAGATATAATTGCTCAATGTTCAATTAGAATAAAAAATTTAACATGACCAGAAAAAGCACGCGCCATTTTATTCTCCTAGAACAGATCGACAAAGGTCAATACTTATTTGACTTTCCCCTAACAAAATGAGCTTAATAACATATTTTAACATTTTGTTCTCTAATAGCTTTTTTTTTTTTTTTGCTTTGTTTATAGGATGTGTTACAAAAGAGAAGGCAAAGGATAATTGTATTCAAAGAAAATCTAAACTGATTGCAATTAGAAGTAAGAAATAGACAAACGGTAAAGAAACCATACACTATTTCAAAGTTGTAGTCCATGTTGAATTTGTGCATCTCTATATTGCAGTGTAAGCAATTAATTTTGTAAATTAGTGTTTTCAAAATCAACCTGCTTTGCTTAGGAATTATTACAAAAGAGGAGGCTAAACAAAATCGTTTACTTAAGAAATTGAAACTCACAGAAATCCGAAAGAAGAAGAGATCAATAGGTATTTATTCTATACCATATTAAAACTGTTAATAGATATGATCTTATATTGCTCTACGCATCTGAAAACAATAACATCATGATTTCTTTGCTTATAAAATTTCTGTGTTATACAGAAGCAAGTAATGATTTGAATCAATCAAAAAGTGTGTCAAAAAGATTGAAAACATCAAACAATGATGAAGGTAGCTCATCAAAAGGAGAATCTACGTCTAAGAGATTCATTATAACAGGTACTTCATTCATAAAATTTTATATTTAATATGCAAGTTTCTTTGTTAATTATTGCCTGACAATTTATTTATTCTTATAATAGATAAATTTTTTCTTATCTCTTTTTATGATAGATGAAATCAGGCGTTTTTACGCAAAGCAACGAAGACGAGAGAAAATAAATCAACGAGGTGATAAACAGTCACTTCGATTTAAGATAAAAGCAAAAGCCAAATTCCCAATGCACAATGTCAGAAGACGTCCTTTATCAGCTCAAGGTAAGAAGTTCTTAACGTACATTTCTTTATTGCAATACTTATTGCTCATGTATTTATGGAAATATTTCAATTACTACAGATAAATTTTCTGTGGAAATTTCGTACTATGGAATGCCTCAGTTTACTTGCAAGTATTGTCATGCTATTTTATGGGGGCAGAGAACGTGTTAAAAAAGCTTCACAAAAAACATATCCGGTGTACGGGTTATGTTGTAGAGATGGAAAGGTTAAACTGCCTCGAGTACGTGAACCACCTGAACCTCTAAAGTCTTTGTTAAATGGAGAGAAGGGGAGTGTGTATTCAAAATTCATGGAAAACATTAGAGCTTATAATTCTAGGTTCTCGATGACTTCAATGGGCGCCAAAGTTGATAATTCTATTAACGGCAATGGGTCTGTGTATGTTTACAAGATAAGCGGTTAAAACTATCATCGGTTGGGAACATTGTTGCCAGAGAATGGTCGGAGGGCATGTTTTTTGCAACTGTACGTATATGATACATATAATGAAGTACGTAATCGATTAAACGCGGTTAATCAAAGGGAACAAAACGAAGAATTATCTCCTCAGATTATCCAAGAGTTAATTGAGATGTTTGACAACCACAATGAATTGGTAAAGGGTTTCAGAACAGCCTGAGATTGGTATAAGGATAATAAAGTTGGAAATTTTGGTATCAAGTTGGTTAAGAAAAGAACTAATAAGCAGCGACAATATGCTGCTCTAGCTTCATCGGAAATAGCAATGTTGATGGTTGGTGACATTGCTGCTACTAATGCAGAACGTGACATAATTGTTCAAGGCAGGGACAAATCATTAAAAAGAATCAGCGACTTGCATCCTTTGTTCATGGCACTACAATATCCTATTCTTTTTCCTTATGAAGAAGATGGTTTTCATTTAGACATTGGTTATGTTAGGAATACAGGTTCAAGGAAGACTAAGAGAAAGAAAGTAACAGCTCGGGAATATTATTCTTATGTACTTCGGCAAAGGAATAATCAATGACAAACATTGCAGTGTGCAGGTAGATTATATCAACAATACATTTTTGATTGCTATACTCAAATAGAACAGCAAAGGCTACATTGGTTAAGAAAGAATCAAAGCACATTACGAACAGAATTATATAGGAACGTGTATGATGCATTTCAAAAAGGAGATTCAGACTCAAAAAATATTTGAATGAGGACAATTCTACCTTCTTCCTTTACTGGAAGCCCTATATACATGGTACAAAACTATCAAGACGCATTGGCAATTTGCCGAGAACATGGAAATCCAGACTTTTTTTTAACTTTCACGGCAAACCCAAACTGGAGTGAAATAACAGAGCTACTACATGAAGTAGGTAGTCAAAAGGCAGAAAATAGGCCAGACATTGAATCCAGAGTTTTTCACTTGAAGCTGGATGAATTAATACATGACATCGTTGAGAATGAAATATTTGGTAAGGTAGATGCAGGTCAGTGCTCTTGAATATTTTACATTTATATGAATTATTTAAATATTACCGCCGCTCATTTAACTTTACTTTTTAAACAAACTTAACAGTTATATACACAATAGAGTTCCAAAAAAGAGGATTGCCACATGCACATATCATTTTTTGGGTGGACAGAGAAGCAAAAAATACATACAACTGAACAGGTAGACTCAAGGATATCAGCAGAAATACCTGATCCATCCTTAGATCCGATAGGATATGATGCTGTATCTCAATTCATGATGCATGGTCCATGTAGATTTGCAAATCCAACTTCTCCCTGCATGAATGATGGTTAGTATTTTTAATATAACTTCAAAATTATGTAAATCTATATAAATTGCAAATTGAATTTAATTACATGTATATCTGTTTTGCAAGGTGTTTGTTCGAAGAAATTCCCAAAATCATTTCAAAAACAGACAACTGTCAATGAGAATGGCTATTGTGTATATCGAAGGAGAGATATGGGACAAACAGTAGAAAAGAATGGTGTAAAGCTTGATAATAGATACGTGGTTCCATATAACAGGTACTTATTGGTTAACTACCAAAGCCATATAAATGTACAAGCATGCAATAAATCAAAAGCAATTAAGTATCTTTTTAAAAATGTAACAAAGGGGCCAGATAGGAGCACAGTTGTCATTTCAAAGTCAGATGATAATCCATCTGCTGATTCAGTTATAAATGAAGATGCAACGGATGAAATTAAAAATTTTCTGGACTGTCGGTATATTTCAGCATGTGAAGCTATATGGAGAATCTATGAATTTCCTATTCATTGTAGGAAACCAGCAGTTAAAAGGTTATGCTATCATTTAGAGGGTGAACAACTGCTTATATTTCACGATGATGACCCTGTCCATGAGTCCTTAATACAGATAAATCGAGGCAAACAATGTTTACTGATTGGATGGAGACTAATAAAGTTTATGAAGAGGCAAGGTCTTTAACATATGGTGAATTTCCATCCAAGTATGTGTGGCAGAAATCAACATTGTCCTGGAAAAGACGTGAATCTGGAAAAACTATTGGCCGTTTAACATACTCGCATCCAAGTTCAGGGGAAAGGTATTACTTGCGACTGCTTTTAAATGTTGTAAAAGGATGTCAAGACTGTTCAGATATAAAAAACATGATGGTGTTATTCATCCTACAATGAAGATGGCATGTTATGCAAGAGGACTTTTAGAAGATGATGGAGAGTGGCATGAGGCTATTGAAGAAGCTAACCAATGGGCAAGTGGGAAGCAGGTAAGAGATTTTTTTTAACTATTCTTCTTTTTGGTTATGTTTCTGACGCAAACAAGTTTTGGGAATATAATTGGCATAAAATCAGCGATGACATCCAGCCAATGAGACGGAGAATATTAAGGATCCCTTCTTTGGTATTGAGTGAGGAACAAATAAAAATCTCACTTTAGCTGAGCTACAGAAAGTATTGCTGAAAAATGGCAGATCCCTAGAAGATATACAAGGTATGCCCTTGCCTGATAAGAAGTTGTTGCAACAAATTAAAAATAGACTCATTATGGAAGAACAAAATTACGATGTTATTCGTTTGAGTGAAGAGCATGAGATATTGAAAAGTTCTCTTAATGAAGAGCAGTTTGCTATATATGAAAAAGTCATATCTTCAGTTGAAAGAGAAGATTCAAAAGTTTTTTTTCTTTTACGGATTTGGTGGAACTGGGAAGACGTATTTATACAAAGCAATCATTTATAAGCTCAGATGAAAGTCAAGAATCGTTCTCGCTATAGCTTTTTCAGGTAATTATTATAGACTTAGATTTTGATAATTGAGATACGAGTGTTCTAATTGTCAATATCTAATTAAGAAAATTTGGGTGTAGGGATAGCAGCCTTATTACTTCCAGGGGGACGTAATGCTCATAGTAGATTTTTAATACCGCTTATTATTGATGATAACTCAACGTGCACAATAAAACATAATACACAGCTTGCAGAACTCATTCAAAAAACATCAGTGATTATTTAGGATGAAGCTCCGATGGACTTGAAATATGCTTTTGAGGCTGTTGATAAAACTTTAAAAGATATATTACGAGGGACTCCAACATATGACAATGACAAACCATTTGGTGGAAAAACAGTGTTGATGGGAGGTGATTTTCGACAAATACTTCATGTTATCCCTGGAGGATCCCGAGGAGATATTGTGTCAATCTCATTAAATAGTTCTTATCTATGGAATGATTGTGAGTTATGCACACTTACACAAAACATGTGATTAAAACATTCTTCTTCAAATAGCGATAATGCTTTAATGAATTTGATAGAATTCTCAAACTAGATCCTTAGAGTTGGAAACGGTCAGGAACATGCTAGAACCAGAGGAGATTCTGATAAAGCATAATGGATCAAGATTCTTAAAGAAATTCTGTTGCCTGCATCTGATAATCACGTTGAGACTATTTTTTATTCTACGTATCCAGATTTTGTTCTAAAAAAATTTAACGTAGATTTTTTGACTAACAGGGCAATACTGACTCCGAGAAATGAAGTTGTGGACGAAATAAATTCATTCTGCATGAATTTAGTTGAAGGGGAGACCAAACAGTAGCTACAACACCATAGACAAATCAGGTGACAACACATACAATCATGATGTGCTTCATCCTGTCGAGTTTTTGAATAGCTTAAAGTTGCCTGGTATACCTAATCACTGTCTAGAACTTAAGGTTGGAGTCCCTGTTATGTTACTTCGTAAAGTGAATCCAAGTCTAGGAATGTACAACGGTACGAGGTTAATTGTTACGCAACTAGGTAAAAGAGTAATTGAAGGTGCAATTATATCAGGGTCCAATATTGGTGATAGGGTAATGATCCCAAGAATTACTTTAACCACATCTGAGGGTAAAATGCCTTCTGTCCTAAGGAGAAGGCAATTTCTGCTCAGAATTTGCTACGCAATGATTATAAACAAAAGTCAAGGACAAACATTAAAAAATGTTGGATTATATTTGCCGCAGCCTGTTTTCAGTCATGGACAATTGTATGTCGCACTTTCTAAGGTTAAGTCTCCAAATGGTTTGAAAATCCTTTGCGTTGAAAATGATGAAGACTACAAAGGATGGACAAAAAATGTTGTATATAGAGAAGTGTTCAATAAATTGAAATAGATTAAATTATATGATTCATTGTCTTTGCAAATTGTTTTAGCTTATGGTTAATTTTTAATGCTTAACAGTTAATATTAAAACAATTCACCCATAAATACAAATGGGAACAACTGCTGTAGAAGATATAAGTTGGATAGGATTATAACAGTCCTTCACCTCATTCAGATATTTGCTTACTTTTAAATATTCTCTTAGATAAACAACAAATTGGATTAATTTTAACCTATAAATAATTATTACTCATTTCAATATTTATATGATGCATTAATCAATAAAATCTACTCAAGAATCAATAGTCAAATAGAAAACTTATATAAAACCACAAATTGTTTTGACCAACATCCTAAGCTCGAGCATCTTAAAATCATCGTAATGAGACATTAGTAGTCCATGGAAATTAGTTCTTCTGAAACCTTCACTAACAATGGTAACATCACGGTTCAAGAATTGGACATAAGTGTCGAAAATCATTCCCATGTTTTCAACACTAATTTTCTCTTCAGCAAGAAACATGAAAGACATTGGGCGAGGGAGAGGAGGATTTCTATGTATCCACACATTGATTGAAGACCACCAATTCTCACCCTCAAGAAGAGGAGCCATGCTGCCCAGATTATCAGCTTTGCAGTACAACTCTACCCTATCTAACATATCACCTAATCCACGGCGTAACACAAAATTCACCTCTCTACACCTACTGTCTGCTACGACATATCTAGAAATAGCCCCCTGAAGGTCCTCTGTATAAAAAAAAACCGAATCTCCCCTTAGCAAATAGAAATTGGGATTTGGGGCTAATCTGTATGCTTGAGGTGGTCGGAAATAAGCAGGAATCTCCATAATTCTAACAAACTCACTATGTTTCTTTCTAAAAAAAGAGCAGCTTTATATAAATAAATTAAGAAGAGATGCACCATTACTGCAAGAAATTAACAGGCACAATTTTTCAAACAGACGTGACCTTTCGGTTCGCCTATACCTGCCCTGCTAAATTCCCATCATTAATAGCAGTATAATCGAAAGTCATGAGTGATTAACTATACCTCAATGGCGGCTACATGTCCTCGATCCTTAAATCAATTAGCCGCAATACAGAACGAAACCATCATGTTCAGGCGACCAGGAGTAGCGGGAATTTAAATCCATACCACTCCCAATATGGACCTATAAGCAGAATCAAAATGCTTTTTCGATTCTTCAATAATTTCTCTTGGACGTTGTTCGAAAAGGATGAAATGGTGATATAGCCGGATATTCAACCATTCCATGTACTGTACAAGGGTGACCTATTATACATACAGAAATCAATACAATATCCTTCAATGATTTTTAAAGACCAACAAGTCCAAAGGTTCAAATATGTGTGCAATATCCTTTAACAATTTATAATTACCAAAAGGTCCTAAGGTTCACACACCCCGTGTGAAGCACGGGCTTCATGCTAGTTGTGTGAATGAGAAAACTTGATACTTCTCATTATGTTGCATATTGGTGTTGAAATGTGATGTAGAAAGAAAAGGAGAAATATTGGGGATATGGACAAAATGAGCTATTATATGAGCTTTTGGTCTTTGTATTATGTGTGAATGAGAATGAAATAATTTACATGTGTAAATTATTTTAAAGTGGAATTGATGGAATTGAGTCAATTATGTGAGGCAAAATTAAATTGTGTATGAAAATGTAGTGTGGATATGTGAAAGTTTATAAGAATGTTGACATGTGATTGACTTTGTTAACCTGGATTGATTTATTTGATGTTTTGTTGATTTTAGATATAAAATGATCATTTTATGTGTGTTATGAAATTTGAGAAATGTTATGTAGGCTTTACATAAGTTATATGGAAATTATAGTAATTATGGGAAAACTATGAGACTTTTATTGACTCTCGGTAGGGGTGAGCATGGTACGGGACGGTTCGGGATTGGGGTAATACCACTACCGAACCATATATCTTCGGTACGTAAAATTTTGAACCGTAATGAATCGGTTTTAAATGGTACGGTTCTTTCGGTTCTCGGTTTCAGGATTGATCGGTTCGGGATATAATTCGGTTCCTCGACAACCATGCTGAAGTTTGAGCTAAAAAGTCTCACAAGAAGATATCAAGTAATACTAATAAATTAACATTTAGATAAGTAAACTCTAATTTATTTATTTTGAGGAAACTATGAAGAATTAAGAAAATAAAGCAATGAATCGTGCGTAGAAAAACTAAAGTGAAACGAGCTTCACCTACCACATGCGAGAAATCGAGTTAGAGACACAAAATCAATTTGTTATAGCATGTAGGGGTGAGATCGTAGGGGTGAGAAGGGGAGAATCCAACAAAAGGCGGGAGGCGGAAGGTGGAAATGGGTTGGGTATATATATATATATATATATATATATGTAGGTAGGTAGGTGCTCAAATGAGAACCTAAATATCGTGAGAACCAATCATAACCATTAGATTAGAAAAAAAATCAAGGGTCCATATTTTAGATACAATTGATACACTTAGATACATTACAAAAAAATTGATATTACACTTGGATACAATAGGTTAATAAGTATTGTATCTAAGTGTTGCACTTGGATACACTATGTTAAAAACTAATGTATCCAATTGTTTTTCGAAAATTAACTAATGTATCCAAGTGTATCCAATGTATCTAACATCTGGACCCTTGATTTTTTTTCTAATCTAATGGTTATGATTGGTTCTCACGGTTCTCATATAAAATGGTTCTCACAGGAGTGCGACCCTATATATATATATATATATATATATATATATATATATATATATATATATAGGTAGGTGCTCAAATGAGAACCTAAATATCGTGAGAACCGTGAGAACCAACCATAACCATTAGATTAGAAAAAAAATCAAGGGTCCATATGTTAGATACAATTGATACACTTAGATACATTACC
This sequence comes from Campanula takesimana, assembly GCA_026119855.1. Lineage (NCBI taxonomy): Eukaryota > Viridiplantae > Streptophyta > Magnoliopsida > Asterales > Campanulaceae > Campanula > Campanula takesimana. The sequence continues at coordinate 769,026 of JAOWBW010000556.1, forward strand.
AAAAATTCGATTACACTTGGATACAATAGGTTAATAAGTATTGTATCTAAGTGTTGCACTTGGATACACTATGTTAAAAACTAATGTATCCAATTTTTTTTTTGAAAATTAACTAATGTATCGAAGTGTATCCAATGTATCTAACATCTGGACCCTTGATTTTTTTTCTAATCTAATGGTTATGATTGGTTCTCATGGTTCTCATATAAAATGGTTCTCACAAGAGTGCGACCATATATATATATATATATATATATATATATATATATATGAAACAACGTAGTTTAAATTTATCGGTTCGGGACGGGATATCAGTTTGGTACTTAACACTAAACCTGACTTGCTGGGGTGATGCTCTGTTTGGCCCTGTTCTTGGGTAATATTTTCTAGAAATTCCTTTGAGGTCCCTAAAAGTTTATAATGTGTGTAAAGTTGTATATTTTGGATAGAATTGGGTATTAAATGTTGTAAATCAACATTTGAGGAATATTATTAATGAATTAGAATATTTTTATAAATATTGGATTAATTTCCTATATATTTTGGAAATTCCAGATTAGTCCTTATAAGTGGATTCTGTTAGTCCAATTAGTTTTGTTAGCTAAAAAGTTAAAAAAATATCAATGATTAGTGATGATTAATTTTGTATTAAACTAATCCAATGAGATTAGTTACTTTAATATTGTTAATTAAGGTTAGTTAGTGTTAATTAGCCTAACAGAGTGTTAAAACTTAACGAAACTTGGTTAAAGTTGCATGTAACTTGAGAGCAACACCTCATGCTTGTGAGTGAGGGTACAAATACCCATCTCTCTTAGATTTTGATAATTATCTCCTCCTTCACACACTCAAACACACACAATCAAACCTTAAGAAAGAGAAATCATGTTTATCCTTCAAATTGAAGGTTAAAACTTGAGAATTTCATCAAAATGTATTCTTAAAAGTTGTTCTACTCATCAAGAGGAGTCTAGAGGGCTGAAAATATTGAAGTTTCCATAGTGGAAATTCTCCAAGAGGTAAGAAACTCATCTTACACTTATAATTTCATGTTTTACATGAAATTCTTAGCATTTTATGCTTGTAATTGATATGACTATGGTTTTAATGTGTTGAATTCATGGGATTCCTATGGGTGTTGATGATTTGGTTAGGAATTACGATAAACATGGTATTAAGTGATGGAATTTGAGTATAAGTGAATCATGTGAAAGTATGAAATACGGAAATTAATGGGTTGTACCTAAGGGTACAAGCATAGTGTAACTATTACATACTTGTGGTATTACATAGTAAAATATATGTGAATTGATGATTAAAAATTGTGGAAATCATTGTTTTGGTGTTGGGATTGGAGCCACAACCAAGGAGAGGATCAAAACCGAGGAAAAGATGGAGCTGAAACGCACAACCAGGAGGTTTTGTATCTAGGACTCTGAGCAATTAGGTTTTGATCAGGATTAGGTTTCGTATCCCTATAAATATATTGTGACAGCCACCATTATATTTGGTACTTTACTTTGTGTATGAGAAAGTTATGATATCAAGAAAGAGCACAAAACAGTGTCTAGGATGTGGCGGAGGGCCTAGGAGAGCCATGGGGAGCGATCCTATAACCCATCAATGACCGTGTTGTTTGTGTATTCTTGGGGGAGAGATAATAATATGTGGTGAGATTGTTATTAGAGAGTAGCCATACTAGATCTGTGTGAGTGTATGTGTAAATTGTAACAACCGACATATTATTATAGAGATATGTTAGGATTCATTGTTAGTACACCCACTTACTTTGATTGATCCATGCCACGTATCTTTTTATGGACTTTAGGAGCGCATGTAATGAAGTTATACTTCAATTTTTAGATAAGTCCATTTTTAGACTTTTATTTGTCTAGGCTGAGTATTGAGTTCGGTTAGATTAGCGGTTTAGATCTTGAAACCGCATTCGGGCTATCTAAGAACCGCCAGCATGGAGTCGCTTATTTTTCATCAAACCGCATTCTGTGGTTTTAATGAAACTATTCTTCAAGTCTCTCTTGGAACCGCTGATGACACTTGATGGAACCGCAATCATGTAACCGCGTGCTTCAGTTTCTTATAAAACCGCACATCAAGTTCATCCTCAGAACCGCTCCTATGCCTGGTGGAACAGCCGATCAGTTAATGAAGAATTCAAGAGAAGTCATTTATTCCTTAGACAAATATTCTCTTTTCAACCGTAAAGGAATATTTTATGTCATGTCAAAATAACTCTAAGATAACTTGGAGATACTGCAAGGAATGTCGGTCTTGTCCAAGCAATTTGAATTGTTTACCGTTAGTCCTTTCTGTAACAAAGGACGGATGTCAGGTAGTGGTGCTACAACTACCGAGGACTACAAGACAAAATCAAGGACGACAATGACAGCTCAACCAATGGGAATTCGACAGCACTGTACCCTTCAGATTTGATTCAAATCTTTACCCAACGGTCACAAGGGTGCACTGCCTATAAATAGCCTTCATTTCTCAACAATGAAGGTTGCTGAGCTTCAAGAGATTTATTCCCAAGTATTCAAGTTTGCTTTGAAGATTGAAACCCAGATATTCAAACCTTCAACCATCTCCTTAGCAAACCCAGAATTCCTTCATCAAGCTTCAAGCCATCAACCATTCCATACTCAGCCTTTACACAGAAAGTTATTCATTTGCTCAAACCATCATTTAGATACTTAGAGCATTTGATTTCTTTCCACACACACACCCGATTTATATAATCACATAGATTATATACTTCGAATACACCGGATGAGTTTTCATAGCTTTATAGGTTAGATTGTTTGATTAGAGTTTAGAATCATCATGTAAACCTCCTCTAATTAATACAAGTCTAGTAGCTATTAGAAAATCCTAGATTAACCATCTAGGTAGAGGACGTAGTTCATTCAAGAACGAACCTCTTCAAATTGTGTGTTTGATCTTTACTTTTCTGTCTTGTTATTTACTTTTCTGTTTGTGGTCTTTAACTTGAATCCATATACGAAATGACTTGAAAAGTGAATTGTGTTTTTCTTTGATCTTCAATTTGATCTATCGGTTGCATCATAGTGTTTTCAACCCGAGTCAAACCGCCTAACTCTTTAACTATCAGTTTGGCTAAAACCGCAAAACTCCACTGTGCATTTTATCAGTTCGGTTTAAGTGCTTTAAACCGCAGTTGACCAAACTGATAAGTACTCGGTTGATTTTTAAAGGTATTTTACGAAAAAGTTTGGACCGCTATTCACCCCCCCCTCTAGCGGTTCTATACCCTTGTTGCCCTCTAGGACCAACAAGTGGTATCAGAGCATATCCATCAAAAACTTGTTTTTTACAAGCTTAACCGCTTGGGTGCTGATCCAATGGCAAACACAAACACCCATATAATGCAAACATCCAATTCGAATCACTTACCGATTCTGGATGAAGATAGTTTTATCTTTTGGAAAGATAGGATGATGAAACATATGATTTCATGTGATCATAGACTGTGGACTGCGGTTAAGGATGGACCATACGTTCCTATGAAAGCTAATCCTCGTGCAGGAACTGCAGGAGAAGAAGCTGAAATCAGGAAGTTAGAAAGTGAGTGGACTGAAGCAGACCGCATCAATGTGGATTTTGATGGAAGAGCTATGTCCATGCTAGTGTCAGCTATTGACTTGAGGACTCATTCTAAGGTGCTTCACTGCACAACCGCAAAGGCTACCTGGGATGTTATAGTTGACTTTCTTGAAGGAGATTCAGATACCAAGAAGAACCGCCTCTATCAACAGAGAAGGCTCTTTGACTATTTTGTTAAAGATCCTAAGGAATCTCTTAGACAATGCTATGAGAGGTTTATTGATATTGTTAATGTGTGTTTTTCTCTTGGACATGTCTATTCTAATACAGATTTGAACATGAGATTCATGCAAGCACTTGGTAGCAAATGGCTGATCAAAACTACTAACATTGAAGACAACAAGGGCTTGAAAGCTCTTGCTCTTCGATACTTGTATGCCATGCTGAAGGTTTTTGAATTCATGCTTGAAGAGGTCCATGAAACCGAAAGCAGATTTAAGACCCTCTCTCTAGCTGCATTCAACAATACCTCATCTCATGTCTACAATCCAGACCATCATCAAGCCGCTCCTCACCTCCACTTGCAAACCGCTCCTCCTGACCAAAATGTTCCTAGATACAATCCTCAAACCGCACCTCCTGATTATTACCAGCAGTCTCATCAATCCTATTCTCAATCACATCAACCATATCCTCAACCTCATCAATCTTATCAGCAGTATCATCAATCCTACACTCCTCCTTAAAGTTCTTACTCTCACAGTGTAGCATCTCAATCTTCATGCTCTAGTCAAGTTGATTTTGATGACATGGATGATGAAGAATTTGCGTTGTATGTGAAGAAATACACCAAGTTCAGGAAGAATAATAGATCTCAATTTCCATCCCCCAAAGGATCTGCAAAGTTTGTCCCTCCAATCAGATTCAACAAAACCGCAGATCCTAAGAAAAGGGATGACCTGGTCTGTTATAACTGCAGACAGCCAGGTCACTTTGCTTCAAGTTGTCCCAAATCGTGATATAAAGCCACGCCAGCAAAGAAACCATTCAAACAGAAGTTTGTCAAAAGAAGAGGAATGGTAGCTGACCAAGGGGATCAACCGCTGACATGGATGGGATCTGATTCAGATGACAGTGATGATGAAGATGAAGTGGCTAATCTTTGCCTCATGGGATTTGAAGAAAGAATTGAAATTGATGAAAGTCTTCCACTGCCAAATCAACAAATGAAGTCAGTTTCACCAAGGACTCCTGAGGCCAGATCAAGCAAAGCTCCTACAACACCAAACTTGTCACGACCCAGAATCTAGGCTCTATTTTTATTAGTGATTAAATGATTTTTATTTAATTATTTGCTTATTTATTTATTTAAATTATTATTTATTTAAATATTTATGTGTGCAACTTATGTGTTATAATAATTATGCCTAGCATTTTAACTGGGTCATTTGTGTTAGTGTAGAAGTGTTGGGTCTTAATTGTTAGTACGGAGTAGTGTGTGTGTGTAGGGTGAGAGAGGGGGCCTAAGTGTAAATCTTTTAAACATTTTCATACTCCCTCCCTACTCCCCTCACCTCCCTCACCATTCTCACACTCCATCTCCCTCACCATCTCTCTCTCTCCAGCCCATTTCTCTCTCTCTCCAAGCTAGAAGGGTAAGTTTTTCTTCTCTTTACTTCTCTCTTCATTTTCTCCTTCTTCCTCTCATCTTCTCTCATTTCTTAAAACATGAAACGTGTTTAGATCGTCGCTAGGATCGCGTAGAGTCAAAAAGAATCGAAATCCATCAACTTTGAGAATTTGCAGGCAAGTTACTTTTCCCCCATTTCGATGCTAAAATGTTCATATCATGTTCATATAATGCTTTTGTTGTTATATTGGAAGTTTGGATGAGTTTGCAATTTATTTGGAATTTATTTGGGTTTTTGATCAAAAATGGTGATTTTGGAATGTTGGGTTTGATTCTTTGTTTTGGGTTGATGAATGGTATATTGGAGTCCCCACCCTAGTTATAAATAGTTTTGGTACATTAGTACATGAGTTGGAAGTTGGGATTTTGGTTAAATGTGTTTTGGGTTGAAAATGGAAGAACCCCTGTTGTTCTTCCCGATTTCTGGCGATTCCGGCATATTGGGCGACCGCCCAAAATCGTATGGGCGATCGCGCATTTTTCTGAGAGCTTTTGTTCTTGTTTTGAGGCACTTTGGGCGACCGCACAACCCAACCTGGGCGGCCGCACAGATCTCTGAAAATTTACATTTTGTTAAATTGTGTGACTAAAGAATGCGTTGTGATCCAATTCTTGGGTGTCCTCCTAGTTGACCTTAGTGAACATTGTAGTGCATTCTAGTGATAGAATTGAGTCCTTTGTGATCAAGTTTGTGTTTGAAATTAAGTAAGTGTTAAGTGTCATTGTTGGAACACTTTATTGATTGGGTTTGATTCCTTTGTGAATAAATACGAGATGGAATTTGATTAAGTACCATTTCGGGAATGTGGTTCATATTTGATGCACGGTTTGTATTGGTTTACCTTTGTGGTGATTTAATTGGAATGGTTCCCTACTTTGGAACCTTAAGTTGTTCATTCATGCTAAATTATTATTACTTAGCACTTATTTGGAAGCCCAGCTGGCATATTTGTTGCATCGGGCGATGGGAAGGATTATAATGGCAAAGCCAAGTCCATTATAATGTTGACCATTGTTTTGCCCTTACTATACCCCTTCTCCAGATTGGCCTTGGAAAGGATAAGTCAGCGTTCCTTTGTGAATGTATCTGGCTAACGGGCATGACTTTGTGTCATGGTCCTTGTCCCTTGTGACACTTTTATGATTATTGGTTCCGGTACCGGGGTTTTCTCTTCGGCTTTCATGCCATTATGAAGATGATGGTTTGCTGATTATTGAAGCTGCGCAGCGATCCTTTATTTGGATGTTCCGGATTGGAAAACCTTGGCTATATCCTTTGTTATGTGTTTATTTCCGCTGCTATCTGTTATATGATAAGTGCTATGTGCTATGTGATAATTATTATTGCTTATTGCTTCTTGCATCATAGCATGTCATGTAGTTGCATTAGTAACTTATTGAGATTTATCTCACCCCCTTTCTTTTATCTTTGTTTTTCCTTAACCCCCCCCAGGTGCTAAGGAATAGTCTCGCTGATCACGAGATAGAGGACGTCGAGTGTGGATCCGTTCTTTTGGGGAAAGTTGATATAGGTTGGTTTCCATTATGTAAATGTGTAACCATTTTGGGGTAGTTGTACCAAACAATGACGTCACTAAGGATTGTATATTTGTATCTTGTTGGGCATAAACTTGTGGAAGTTTATGATAGTTGTATTTGGTTTTTATTAAACTTGGTTTTGTAAAACTTTGGATTATCACCTTTTGGTTTTAAATGAAATTTTAACTTTGGTATTTTGGAGTTTATTGTTAAAGTCGACGTCCAGATCGCGGTCCCGGGGCCCGCCGGGTCCGGGGTCGCGATAGTTGGTATCAGAGCTATGGCATTAGCTCTATGTATAAGTCTAGGTGGATTAGTATGACCTAGGTGGGTAGTAGTGTGCGGAGTGATTAACGGTTGATGTCTTATGCAGGTAATTACTCGCAATGTCTGGAAGAAGAAACAGAGGAGGTGCTAGTGGGGCACAGAATCAGAATGATACAAGGGATGAAGCCCGTTCCATGTTTCAAGGCATGTTCGAGGCGGCCATGAAGGCCATACATGATCAAGGTCCGAGGGTAGAGCAAGCACCACCTCGTTATGGTTTGGAGCAATTCTTGAAGTTGAAACTGGTTGAATTCAATGGGGAACCCGATGTTCGGAAAGCTGAGTTATGGATTGAGTCTATGGAGAAGATTTATGATGTGTTTGGGTGTTCGGATGAGGACAAGGTCCGGTTTGCGGCTTACAAGCTTGTGGGAGCCGCCGAGCATTGGTGGAAAGGTGTTAAAGCTACTTGGGATGATACTCGCACGGTATATGCATGGGAGTTGTTTGTGCGCAAATTCAAGGAGCATTTCATTCCGGTTGTTGATCAAAACCGAAAGGAGATCGAGCTACTCAACTTGGAGCAAGGATTGTTGTCTATAGCACAATACTCGGCTAAGTTCATAGAATTAGCCCGATATTGTGACTATTTGGTGAGGACCGAGGAACAAAAGGCTATGAGATTCATTCGGGGATTGAAGACCTCCATCCGTACTCAACTTATTGCTCAACGTATAGTGACATTCCAAGATGCGGTAGATCGAGCCTATCTTATAGAGCAAGATATTGGGGAGCATAAAAGGAAGACCGAGGTGGCTAACCCGAGTAAGCAAGGAGCGCAGAGCAAGTCGCAACCAAGGATTGAAAATCGAGGTAACTTTGGGGGACAATCTCAATCCCGAGGGCAACCGATCCCAAGGAACCCGGGTACCACTTCCGGGAACCAAGGGAGCCAAATTAGGAAGCCTTGTACCTTTTGTCAAAAGGTAGGCCATGCGGAGGATAGGTGTTGGAAAAAGCAAGGAAAGTGTATCAATTGTGGTGAAATGGGGCACTTTGCGAGAGATTGCACGAGGCACCGAGGACAGTCATCCGGGTCAGGGGTTAGTATTAATCAGGGTCAGAAAAGGGATGCCGCCGGGAAGCCCAAGGTCCAAGGGAAAGTATTTGCCATGAATCAACAACAGCTACCGATGATCCATCCGTTATTGGAGGTATTGTTTCTGTGTCTAATGTGAGCGCACGAGCGTTAGTAGATCCAGGATCATCTCATTCATACATTTCTGTGCAATTTGCTTCTCTATTAAATGCTGCATTCGAGTCTTTACCATACGTGCTAGAGGTGTCGACCCCTATAGGAGAATGCTTGATTGCTGATCGAGTCTTTCGTGCTTGTGATGTGGTTATTTGTGGTCGAGTCCTTTGTGCGGATTTGGTAGTTCTTCCTATCCAAGACTTTGATGTCATTTTGGGTATGGATTGGTTGAGCAAGTTTCATGCTTCTGTTGATTGCCGTAAGAAAATTGTTACTTTTTCTATTCCCGATGTGCCTAAGTTTGTTTTTGAGGCTAGTCCTCTGAGTAGAAGGGTTCGCTTAATTTCTTATTTGAAAGCGAGAAGATTATTGCATAGTGGTTGTGAGGGGTATTTGGCTAGTGTTCTTGATACTAGGAAAGAATCCCCTAGTTTTGATAGTGTTCGGGTAGTTCGGGAGTTTCCCGATGTTTTCTCTACCGAGTATGATATGCCTCCCGATCGTGAGATTGAGTTTTGTATAGACCTTTTGCCGGGTACGGCTCCGATTTCGAAAGCACCTTATAGGTTAGCTCCCGCTGAGTTGAAGGAGTTAAAGGTTCAGTTGCAAGAGTTGCTTGACCGAGGGTTTATCCGCCCTAGTGTTTCCCCGTGGGGAGCACCGGTTTTGTTTGTGCGGAAGAAAGATGGTTCGTTGAGACTGTGTATAGATTACCGGAAGTTGAATCAGGTTACAGTGAAGAATAAGTATCCTCTACCGCACATTGATGATTTGTTTGATCAGCTTCAAGGGTCCGTTGTGTTTTCCAATCTTGATTTGAGGAGTGGGTACCATCAGTTGAAGGTTCGATCGGAGGATATTTCGAAAACTGCTTTTCGAACTCGTTATGGTCATTATGAGTTCTTGGTTATGCCGTTTGGGTTGACTAACGCGCCGGCCGTATTTATGGATTTGATGAACCGGATTTTCCATCCCTATCTTGATTCGTTCGTGGTGGTTTTCATCGGCGACATTCTTGTTTATTCGAAATCTCGAGATGAGCACGAGCAGCACTTGAGGACAGTTTTATCCGTTCATGCGAGGGAGCAACTATTTGCGAAGTTCAGTAAATGTGAATTTTGGCTTGAGAAGGTGTCATTTCTGGGTCATGTTATTTCGAAAGATGGAATTTCTGTGGATCCGTCTAAGATTGAAGCCATAGTGGATTGGAAGAGACCCGAATCAGTGACAGAGATTAGAAGCTTTCTTGGTTTAGCCGGTTATTACCGAAGATTTATCGAGGGATTTTCGAGGATCGCTACTCCGATGACTCAGTTAACCCGGAAGAACGTTCCGTTTGTGTGGACCGAGAAATGTGGCAAAAGTTTCGAGGAATTGAAGAAGAGGTTGACTACCGCACCGATCTTGACTTTGCCTAATGGGAGCGATGGCCTAGTGATTTACAGTGATGCTTCGAAAGAGGGTTTGGGTTGTGTGTTGATGCAGAATGGGAAAGTAATTGCGTATGCTTCGAGGAAGTTGACCCCTAGTGAACAGAATTACCCGACTCATGATATGGAGTTAGCCGCTATTGTATTTGCGTTGAACAAATGGAAGCACTATCTTTATGGAGCGAAGTTTGAGATTTTTACCGATCACAAGAGTTTGAAGTACCTTTTCTCCCAGAAAGAGTTGAATAATAGACAGCGCCGATGGATGGAATTGTTGAAGGATTATGATTGTACAATTTCTTATCACCCGGGAAAGGCGAATGTGGTAGCCGATGCGATTAGTAGAAAATCTTATGTGGCTTCGATGATGGTCCGGGAATGGAAAATGCTTGAGGATGTTCGAGATTGGTCTCCTCGTGAATCGAGACATGGGGCTATTTTTGCGAATATTAGGGTATCTCCGACCCTAGTTCAGAGGATAAAGGAAGCTCAGAAAGAGGATCCCGAGTTGGTGAAGGTAATGGGCAAATTGAAGGAAAAGAATTTCTAGGATTTTTCTTTGAGTTCGAGTGGAGTTTTGACTTTTCGTGGTCGTTTGTGTGTTCCGGATGTTGATGGAATTAAACAGAGAGTTCTTGATGAGGGTCATAAATCGAGGTATACTATTCATCCGGGCAGTACGAAGATGTATAAGGATTTGAAGCAACAATTTTGTTGGATTAATATGAAAAGGGAAATAGCCGAGTATGTATCGAGGTGTTTAACGTGTCAGCAGGTCAAAGCCGAGCATCAGAGACCCGCGGGATTACTTCAACCGTTAGAGATTCCCGAGTGGAAATGGGAGCATGTGACTATGGATTTCGTTACGGGACTACCTCGTACCCGTAGGAAGTATGACAGTGTTTGGGTAATAGTGGATAGATTGACCAAGAGTGCCCATTTCTTACCTATTGACATCAGATATTCGATGGAGAAGCTTGCGACCCTTTATATCGATGAGATCGTGAGATTGCATGGGGTTCCGGTTAGCATTGTGTCAGATCGAGACCCGAGGTTTACTTCTAGATTCTGTAAGGCATTTCAGGAAGCTTTGGGTACAGATTTGCGATTCAGTACTGCTTTTCATCGTCAGACCGACGGTCAATCCGAGAGGACTATTCAGATTTTGGAGGATATGTTGCGAGCTTGTGCGATAGACTTTTCTGATTCTTGGGATTCGCACCTGCAGTTAGTGGAGTTCTCTTACAACAACAGTTATCAGGCTAGTATCGAGATGGCACCGTATGAGGCCTTGTATGGAAGGAAATGTAGATCGCCTATTTGTTGGGATGAGGTCGGTGAAGCGAAAGTTTTGGGTATTGATTTGCTTCGGGATTCAGTTGAAAAGGTTAAAGTTATCCGGGATAGATTGAAGACAGCCCAGAGTCGACATAAGAGCTATGCAGATAACCGAAGGCGAGATCTTAGCTTTCAGACCGGTGATTTGGTGTTCTTGAAAGTGTCTCCAGAGGTGGGTATTCGTAGGTTTGGGAAGAAAGGCAAATTGGCTCCGAGGTTTATAGGTCCGTTTGAGATTTTGGGAAAGGTTGGACTTCTAGCGTATCGTCTTGCGTTACCGCCATCTTTGGACCGGTTGCATAACGTCTTTCACGTTTCTATGCTTCGGAAGTATGTTCATGATCCGTCTCACGTGTTACCGAGGATACCGGAGGATATTGAGCCCGATATGACTTATGAGGAACGACCGGTTCGGATCTTAGATTCTAAAGTCCAAGAGTTGAGGAGCAAGAGCATTGCGTTGGTTCGAGTCCTTTGGAGGAATCATCATATTGAGGAGTCGACGTGGGAGCTCCGAGATGAGATCGAGAGGAAATTTCCGTGGCTTTTTGTTTGAGGTGAGTCTCGTTAAAATTCGGGTCGAATTTTCTTTAAGGGGGAGTGAATGTCACGACCCGGAATCTAGGCTCTATTTTTATTAGTGATTAAATGATTTTTATTTAATTATTTGCTTATTTATTTATTTAAATTATTATTTATTTAAATATTTATGTGTGCAACTTATGTGTTATAATAATTATGCCTAGCATTTTAACTGGGTCATTTGTGTTAGTGTAGAAGTGTTGGGTCTTAATTGTTAGTACGGAGTAGTGTGTGTGTATAGGGTGAGAGAGGGGGCCTAAGTGTAAATCTTTTAAACATTTTCATACTCCCTCCCTACTCCCCTCACCCCCCTCACCATTCTCACACTCCATCTCCCTCACCATCTCTCTCTCTCCAGCCCATTTCTCTCTCTCTCCAAGCTAGAAGGGTAAGTTTTTCTTCTCTTTACTTCTCTCTTCATTTTCTCCTTCTTCCTCTCATCTTCTCTCATTTCTTAAAACATGAAACGTGTTTAGATCGTCGCTAGGATCGCGTAGAGTCAAAAAGAATCGAAATCCATCAACTTTGAGAATTTGCAGGTAAGTTACTTTTCCCCCATTTCGATGCTAAAATGTTCATATCATGTTCATATAATGCTTTTGTTGTTATACTGGAAGTTTGGATGAGTTTGCAATTTATTTGGAATTTATTTGGGTTTTTGATCAAAAATGGTGATTTTGGAATGTTGGGTTTGATTCTTTGTTTTGGGTTGATGAATGGTATATTGGAGTCCCCACCCTAGTTATAAATAGTTTTGGTACATTAGTACATGAGTTGGAAGTTGGGATTTTGGTTAAATGTGTTTTGGGTTGAAAATGGAAGAACCCCTGTTGTTCTTCCCGATTTCTGGCGATTCCGGCATATTGGGCGACCGCCCAAAATCGTATGGGCGACCGCGCATTTTTCTGAGAGCTTTTGTTCTTGTTTTGAGGCACTTTGGGCGACCGCACAACCCAACCTGGGCGGCCGCACAGATCTCTGAAAATTTACATTTTGTTAAATTGTGTGACTAAAGAATGCGTTGTGATCCAATTCTTGGGTGTCCTCCTAGTTGACCTTAGTGAACATTGTAGTGCATTCTAGTGATAGAATTGAGTCCTTTGTGATCAAGTTTGTGTTTGAAATTAAGTAAGTGTTAAGTGTCATTGTTGGAACACTTTATTGATTGGGTTTGATTCCTTTGTGAATAAATACGAGATGGAATTTGATTAAGTACCATTTCGGGAATGTGGTTCATATTTGATGCACGGTTTGTATTGGTTTACCTTTGTGGTGATTTAATTGGAATGGTTCCCTACTTTGGAACCTTAAGTTGTTCATTCATGCTAAATTATTATTACTTAGCACTTATTTGGAAGCCCAGCTGGCATATTTGTTGCATCGGGCGATGGGAAGGATTATAATGGCAAAGCCAAGTCCATTATAATGTTGACCATTGTTTTGCCCTTACTATACCCCTTCTCCAGATTGGCCTTGGAAAGGATAAGTCAGCGTTCCTTTGTGAATGTATCTGGCTAACGGGCATGACTTTGTGTCATGGTCCTTGTCCCTTGTGACACTTTTATGATTATTGGTTCCGGTACCGGGGTTTTCTCTTCGGCTTTCATGCCATTATGAAGATGATGGTTTGCTGATTATTGAAGCTGCGCAGCGATCCTTTATTTGGATGTTCCGGATTGGAAAACCTTGGCTATATCCTTTGTTATGTGTTTATTTCCGCTGCTATCTGTTATATGATAAGTGCTATGTGCTATGTGATAATTATTATTGCTTATTGCTTCTTGCATCATAGCATGTCATGTAGTTGCATTAGTAACTTATTGAGATTTATCTCACCCCCTTTCTTTTATCTTTGTTTTTCCTTAACCCCCCCCCCCCAAGGTGCTAAGGAATAGTCTCGCTGATCACGAGATAGAGGACGTCGAGTGTGGATCCGTTCTTTTGGGGAAGGTTGATATAGGTTGGTTTCCATTATGTAAATGTGTAACCATTTTGGGGTAGTTGTACCAAACAATGACGTCACTAAGGATTGTATATTTGTATCTTGTTGGGCATAAACTTGTGGAAGTTTATGATAGTTGTATTTGGTTTTTATTAAACTTGGTTTTGTAAAACTTTGGATTATCACCTTTTGGTTTTAAATGAAATTTTAACTTTGGTATTTTGGAGTTTATTGTTAGAGTCGACGTCCAGATCGCGGTCCCGGGGCCCGCGGGGTCCGGGGTCGCGACAAAACTGCATTCCAGAGGTTCAAGCAGACCAAAGCCATGATGACCAGGTATTAGAACGTGCTAATATCATTTGTCAACAACATACTGTGCTTAAAAGGGCATATAAACTAATGACTGCGGAACTTGAAGATTCCCAAAGAGAATGTAAGTCCCACAAGGAGTAAATTGAGAAACTCAAGTTCCAAATTGCTGGGATATCATTAATTGAGGAAGAAAACCGCTATCTGAAGGATAGAGCCGAGGCACTTCTCACCCAAATCCATGAGCTTACTGTACAAAGGGATGACCTTTAAAAAGTGACCGATGTATGGACTAAGTCTGGTGTCACCGTGGAACAAATCCTAAAATCACAATTCCTACTTCGAATAAAAGTGGATTGGGGTTTAAAACCGATGATGGGTGTAAGTGTCCTTGTCTTTGTGCCGAAGGTGGTGTGAAACCAACTGAACAAACCAAAGAAATTCCTAAGGTTAATCATGCTGGTAGAAAGGGCTCAAAACAAGAAATTAAAAAGAAAAATTATTTCTTTGAGTATCCTAAAAACCAGACTGGGAAAGATTCAAAGTGGAAAGAGAAATCCACAGCGGCTAAGGCAACCAAGGAAGTATTGAGTGATGAAAGCGCTCCTAGTCGGTTTAAGGAAATTCCTATCATATTTCCTAATGCCGCACCTAAGAGGAAGGTTGAGCTCAAGAAGGTAATCTTTGTTAAAGCCAAAACCGCTGACCCAGTTAAACATGAGAAACCGAAGGTCAGTAAAGGGTTTGTGAAACCGCAATCTTCAATCGGCTTAATTCATTGTGTCATTTGTGCTGATTATGGTCATAGCGTTGGTCATTGTCTTTTAAGGTTCACACCCAATGCCAAGGGACGTAAAAATCCTAAGGTCAAACAGGTGTGGGTCCCAAAAAGCTGCTAACCCTAGGACCCAAAAGAATAAGGGGGACCAAAATCTTTAATGTTTATTTTTCAGATCTTATGCTTTATGGCTGGAACCGCAAAGAAGAATAAGGATCTTTAGTACTTGGATAGTGGTTGCTCACGACACATGACCGGAGATAATGAACTTTTTTGTGATTTCATCAGTATGAGAGGCCCCCTAGTAGTGTTTAGTAACAATAAGAAAGGAGAACCCATAGGATATGGAGCTATCAAACGTGGAAAGGTGACTATTGAAAATGTGTCACTAGTAGAAGGACTCAAGCACAACCTTCTCTCCATATCTCAGTTTTGTGATAAAGGAATGAACTGCAATTTCACCTCAACAAATTGTTTCATTAAAGATGCAACTTCCAGAGTTACACTATTGACTGGAAACAGAACAAGTGATGTATATATGATAGATTTGAGTAATATTTTTTCTATTGCTGACCTCTGTTTTGTAGCCAAAAATATAAGTGAAAGCAGCTGGTTATGGCATAAGCGGCTCAGCCACTAAACTTCAAGTATCTAGCAAAACTTCAAAGGGACGGTCTTGTCAAAGGACTACCCAAAGTTGCTGATCACCATGATAAGAAATGTAAAGCGTGCCAGCTGGGTAAGCAGCCCAAACAGTCATTTCCAAGCAAAACCACCCCTTCAACGAACCGCTGCTTACAACTGCTTCACATAGATTTATTTAGACCTGTCCCACCCACCAGTATAGGAGGAAACCGCTATACCTTGGTGGTGGTTAATGACTTTTCAAGATATACATGGGTGGAAATGATGGCCTCTAAAGATGATACTTATGGCATCGTAACCACTCTATTTAGACAGCTCCAAACTCAGAAACTGGATGACATCGTTGCTGTGCGTTCAGATAATGGAACCGAATTTTCAAACAATGGTGTTGCCCAATACTGTGATGATCATAGAATTGATCACAATTTCTCTGCCGCTGGGGTTCCGCAACAGAATGGAGTAGTAGAAAGAAAGAACAGGACTTTGATTAAAGCCAGGAAGACCATGATTGCAGAAGCAAAGCTTCCTAAGTACTTCTGGGCCGAAGCTGTCAATACCGCCTGTTTCACCCAGAACCGCTCCCTCATTATCAAAGTCCACAACAAGACTCCTTATGAATTGTGGAGAGGCAGATCACCCAACATTGCCTTCTTCAAGATTTTTGGATGCAAGTTCTACATCTTGTACAATGGCAGAGAGAATCGAGGTAAATTTGATGCTAAGGCCGATGAAGGTATTTTTGTTGGTTATTTAAAACACTCTAAAGCTTTTCATTGTTTCAATAAGACTTCATTAAAAATTGTAGAGTTTGTCCATATTACATTTGATGAACATGATCTTCTTGAGGCACATATGGCTCCAAATGTTGCTGATGATTTTAGTGGTTTTGAGACAGGTACATCTTACCCTAATCATACAGCAGCTGATGACCAACCTACTCAAGCCGCTCCATCAGGTTCTCCAGCCGCATCCAGTCAAACCGCAAATGATGTTGCTGATGAACCGCTATCTTCTGTCCCCATTCAAACCATTGATCCAGTTCTAAACATCACCTTCAATGAAGATTTCAATGATTATCAAGAAGATCCTCCTTTAGAAAATCTTCAAGAAATAGTGGTTCATGAAGACCTCCCTCCAGAAATCAATGAGCATAAAGACCATCCAACAACCAATGTTATACGTCCTATCAGTTCTGGTGTTCAAACAAGAGGAAGCTTAACTCATAGAGTTAACCACAATTTGTTCTCAACCGCATTGTTATCTCAGATGGAACCAACGAAGGTAGATGAAGCTCTAAGTGATCCAAGTTGGGTAGCTGCAATGCAAGAAGAGCTCAATCAGTTTGAAAGATGCAGAGTTTGGACTCTAGTTCCAAGACCCAGAGATCACACTATAATTGGAACAAAATGGGTATACAGAAACAAGATGGATGAAAATGGTACTATAACAAGAAACAGAGCAAGGTTGGTTGCTCAAGGTTATAGGCAAAAAGAAGGGATTGACTATGATGAAACCTTTACCCCTGTAGCCAGACTTGAAGCCATTAGATTGTTCCTGGCCTATGCCTCCTTCAAGAAATTCAAGTTATATCAAATGGATGTGAAGAGTGCATTTCTGAATGGTGAACTACAAGAAGAAGTCTATGTAGCCCAACCGCCAGGTTTTAAAGATAACAAATTACTAATCACGTCTTCAAGCTCAAGAAGGCCCTGTATGGTCTCAAACAAGCACTAAGAGCATGGTATGACACTCTATCTAAGTTTCTTATTGAACAAGGCTTCTCTCGAGGTAAAATTGATACAACTTTATTTATTGCTAAACACAAAGGGCATTCATTATTAGTTCAAATATATGTTGATGATATTATTTTCGGTTCTACTAATGAATCTATGTGTGTTAAGTTTGAGAAGCTAATGAAAGGTAAATTTGAGATGAGTATGATGGGAGAGTTAACATTCTTTCTTGGACTCCAAATAAAGCAATGTCATGATGAAATCTTTATAAATCAAGCCAAATACACCAAGGATTTGATCAAGAAATTTGGACTTGAAACCGCTAAACCAGTAGATACCTAATTGCAAAAGGCCTGCAGTTTGGATCAAGATGAACAAGGTAAGAAAGTGAATCAGACACTCTACCGAGGTATGATTGGCTCTCTTCATTACTTAACTGCAAGTAGGCCAGATATAATGTTCAGTGTGTTTGTTTGTGCTAGATTTCAAGCTGACCCTAGAGAATCTCATCTTATTGATGTTAAACGTATTATTAGATATTTATGTGGCTCTGTTAACCTTGGACTTTGGTAATCCAAAGAATCTTTATTTGATTTGTTAGGTTATTCAGATACTGACTTTGCAGCATGTAAGATTGATAGAAAAAGCACTAGTGGTACATGTCAGTTCCTTGGATCTCGGTTTGTATCATGGTCCAGCAAGAAACAAGCACCGGTTTCAGTCTCAACCGCTGAAGCTGAATATATTGCGGCTGGAAGCTGTTTCTCTCAAATTCTCTGGATGAAACAGCAGTTGGAAGACTATGAATTATTTGAAAAGAACTTCCCTATCTACTGTGATAGTGCTACAGCAATTTCTATCTCCAACAATCCAGTTCAACATTCAAAGACAAAGCACATTGACATAAGATATCATTTCCTTAAAGATCATGTTGAAAAGAAGAACATATTCTTAGCAAAGGTGGGAACTGATGATCAAATTGCTGACATCCTCACCAAACCGCTCGAAAATTCAAGGTTTTTTCATTTACGAGGAGAAATGGTATGCTGGAACTAACTTAAATTATTTCATGTCTTGATTTCTTGTTCTAATAAATTTTTGTTAAGTGTTTTGGCTCTATTAAGAAAATGGAAAAATAGCTTGCGGTTCTATCAACGTTGAAACCGCATCAATAAAGGCTCCAGACAAAAGAGTCAGGAAGAATATCTTCAGTTTGATCCAAACCGGAGTGTGAAAGCAAAGACTCGGTTTGATCTACTGAAACCAAAGACAGATTAGAGAGATATCGGTTTCATCAAAACCGATAATGAGGAAAAGTTAAGTCTGTTTACTCAAACCGCTCAGGTATGGTTAATTGCAGTTTAGTCCCTACTTTATGTCACTTCATTCTTTAAGGAACTTTTTGCAATTATCTCTACCGCATTAAATGCAAATCGACAGGTACGTTGACGGTTAAGTTTTCCTCAGCCGTCATGGCCGCTCCACTACCCGAGGTGGTTAATTAAGTATAAAAAACAAATCATTTTTCATTTAAAATTTTTACCTTCTTTCTCTTTTTGGCAAAACTCTTCTCTCTCCTCTGCACTCTCTGCATACTCTCTGTACTCTCTCTCTAAAAATTTCTAACTTAAACAATTTTCTAAATGGCACCAAAGAAAACCATTGATCTTGCTTCTACTTCTACATCGTCCAAACAAGCGAAGCCTGATATGGTATGAATTTCTGAACCGTAACTCAGTATACTTTCATATCCGCCATTGTTGTTGCTTGAAAAAGCTTGTTCATCTTCCTTGATCATTTTATGCTTTTTCTTCAAATTTTTGGTTGGATTGTACTCGCATTTGCATATATATACTGTTTGATAACTCTATTTTGTGATTTGTGTTCAATTTTGAGCAAAATCAATTTTTGGGTTATTTGGTGTTCTTGCGCATATTTGCAGATTCTGGGTTATAGTGTTGTTACTTGCCTTAGCTTATTTAGAACTTTGTTAAAATCTGCCCATTGTGGTCGTTTTGGTATAATTCTTTCATATTTTGGTTAAGATTTTGTATTGCATGCTCATACTCTGTTCTTCGTGTTCTTCGTGCATTCAAACTCTTTTTCAAAACATTCTCTCTTTGATCCATTTTTATTTTTTACTGTTCATTTACTACTGTTTTTATTTTCTTAAAAAATAAAAAATAAAATAAAAAAATTACTTGATTCTCATTGTTAGGATTCCTTGTTACAGTTTGTAAGTCTTATTCAAAACACGGTTTGCTTAAGGTTTCAAACTGTCATTCTTCAAATCAATTCTAACTTTGATTTTTTTTTTTAGGGTACATCCAACTTTGTACCAGGCTCAAGAATCATTGAAGCCGAATTTAAACAGGACACTGTTGTTAGGAAGTTGCTCAATTTGTTAGAATCAACCAAGCTCATGCCGCTGTTCCTCATGGATGACCTTCAATTTGTCCCAATTATTTGTTCAGAATTCATTGATAATGGGATCTCTACCACTGCGGCTCTGATAAATGCAAGGGGTGAAGAAATTAGAAATTTGGAATCTGGTGAAGTGCAATATGAGGATGCTATTCGATCTACGGTTTGTGGCAAAGTTGTGACCCTAACCGCAACAAAAATAGGTGTGTTAGCTGGACTTGAGAATTCTGGGATCTTATCTATCAAACCGGAGCTATTGAATAGAACTACCTTGGAATTGATTGGAGTCAGTTCGTTCTCCACCAAGAATTCCTCCAAAAAGGATTTTGGAGAGGTGATGGCGCTTCTATGTGACCTGGTGGACTCAGCTGTAATGTGTAAGAATGGGAACCATAACAACTTCACATCAGAACAGTATGCCTACTGTGTGGCAATTTACAAAGGAAAGAAGTTACACTGGCCCAAGGTAGTTATGAAGGAAATGATCAATGCTCTGCACCGCCATGCCGCTGACAAAGTCGCTGGCAAGTCCAAGATTAGAACTCATTGCAGATTGCTTACTCTTTCTTCACCAAGAACCTAAGATATTCAAGTTCTCCTCTACCAACAAGGATTACTGGATGGACCCCTTAGAGAAGACCATCTCCGGTTTGTCCAAATTAGAGGCTTTCAGAATGAAGTTTGGATGGAGATTTGCCCAAACTGTTTGGAGTGAGGACCCCCTACCTGAAGCCGAACGTGGCCCTTATCCTGAGGCTTGGCTCAATAAATCAGGCAAACCGTATGCTGGTGCCATAGCTGATCAGGACCATGCTACGATGTTAAAGAATGAAGGCCAGACTGAAACCTTGAATAAAATGGGGCTAAGTCACTTAGATCAAACCGGTGCTTCGGCTGAGGGGGAGCCTGCAGCAAGGCATATACATGCAGCTTAACCCAGGGAAACCGCTCCCACAAGAAAAAGGAAAGGTTCTGCCCAAATTCCCAAAGTCATCACAAAGGCAGACCTAGCCAAACCTCCCTCTAAACCCTCATCCAAACCGTCATCTAAACCCCCTTCTTCTTCAACCTCATTTCCCCCTATCAGACTCTCACCTACTCTTCCCAAACCTCCTACTTCCAAACCTTTAATTCCAAAACCTCAAATTAAACCCCTATCTCCATTACATCAGAATGTGGAGAAATCTCTCAAGTTTGCAATGGATGCCTCCACTCTCAAAGCCACTAAAGCCAAATCCATTCAAACCAAACCTTTATCTCCTTCTAAACCATTTATTCCTGAACTTATTCCTTCCCCACATATTTTCATTCCTACCTCCTATCCTCCTAAACCTCCAACCTCAAAACCGCCCTCTATTCAGTTCACTGATGAACAGTTGGCTGAAATCTACAAAGCCTTCCCTAATCTTAAACCCTTTTCTCAACCCGAGCCTGAGCAGACCCAAGTGTCTGAGGCTGCGGTTCAGCCTGAGAAAACCGATGTGTTTGAGGCTGCGGCTGTGCCTGAAGAGACTAACTTGTCTGAGGCCATCCAAGATGAACCTGAGCAAGATGTTGAAGTTCTTGAGGTTCAACCGCCAAAGAAAAGGAGGAAATTGATCAAGAAATATGATTTTATTGAACATTGGCAGTCAAGGCCACCTGGTGCAGTTGATTTCTCAGAGGCCTATGACAAGAAGGATCACTCACCTCTTGAAGGCTCATTTGCAAAGGAGTTAAGAGAAAGGGCAGAAATGAGCAAAGCTGGTATTGACCCCATGCTGATTAAAGTCTCCCCTCCTGCTCTTAAAGGAAATTAAACTTTGACTCTCCTGAGCACACTCCTTCTCCAGTTTTGTCATCTCCTTCCTTATCTCCAGATTTACCTTGTGCTGCTACGGTCTTGCCATCTCCGGTTCAGCCATCCTCTTCGGTTCAACCGCTATCTCCTTCAGCTCCTCCATCAGTTTCATTCAAAACTGAAAGTTCTAGGGAAAGGGAAAAAAGGGCTGGAGCTCGTGCCCGTGCCGCCGCCAAAGCCGAAGACAGATTCTTGAAGGTTGGCCGCCCCAATCCTTATGCAATTTTTCCCAAGGATGAAATGGAAGCAGTTGTTGATCAAATCATTCTCTCTGTTGCAGAACAGATCATTGCTGAAACCGCCTATCAGGTTCTCATGGATCCTTCTCTTGCCTCCCAATTCTTTCTATACTTTAACTGTCTTTGCATTCCCAATCTCTATAGACTTTTCATTGTCCCTTCTCTTTTCATTTTTCTTTATGATGACTTTATGAGATATCCTGTTCCTCCTCCTACTCCTACTCCTGAAACCGAAATTGTTCCTTATTATTTTTCCCTTCCTTTTGACTCCATTGAATTTGAAACCGTCCTTAGGGTCTCAATGGGTGAAACATTGGAAGATGCTTATACCCTTCTCAAGGGCAAAGCTAAAATAGATCGATCTTCTTCCACTCAAACCAAAGAGCCCATCTCTCTATCTTCTGATGATGATGAGTCAATGCCTAATTATACTCCATCTGATGAAACTCAACCTTCAATTCCTTCTTATCCCATCTTACCCCCTTGTCCTTCAACCGCTGATTTGTTAGATGCGGTTAGAAATCTTCAGTTTCATCAGCAAACCTCAGCCAGTCAGTTTGATTCTCACCTCCTCACAATCCAATCCGATCTCGATTCCATTAAAGGGGAGAGAATATCTGAGAATTTTGAGTTGAAAGAAATTCTTCAGAGAATTTTGAGTAATCAACTTGCCCTTCAAGACATGGTCAAAACCAACCATGAGATCTATTCTTTAAAGCAGCAAGCAGTTGATAACAGAATGGACTCCATTGAAGAGAAGCTTGATATCTTGGCTCAACACGCCTTTGACAGCAGTAAGCACTTAATGCATAGAACTGGAAATTTAGTCAGACAAACTGCTGCTATTGAAAAGAGAATCAATGAACCAACTGAGGTTCGGCTTCGTGCAGCAGACTTTGTGTTTGAAATCACCCTTCCCTCCAATTCAAGGAATGTTTCTTCAACCGACAATGCTGCCATGGATGATCAAGCCGCTCAAGATCAAGCTGCCATTGATGCTCAAGACGTGCAGGCCAACATTGAAGACAACGCTGAAGAAGTTAGAGCCCCTGCTGCCGGTGATGAAGTAGACTAGATTTTTATCTTAGTCTTTTGCTCTTTTATAATTCATGTACTCTGTAAGTTCAAAACCGTATGATTGAATTATAATAAGAATGATTGCATGGCATTGTGTTTCAAAACCTTGTTTTTTCAAACTGCTTGTTTGTGAAACAATGCTTATATTTTAAAACCTCATGCACTGCATTCATCATGAAAATATTTTTAAAGTGCATTTTGTTTTAAACATTCAGTTTAAACATGCATATCTGATCTTCAACATCATATCCTTTTATATGCATCTGAATGAATTTCTCATCTATCTATTCCTCATTTCCTTTATTTTTGATAGACTAGAAATCTATGATGTAGCATAGTGTGTGCATTGACTTGGACATGCAATTTCACGAAAATTCATTTCGGACATGTTTTTACCAAGTACAATGTTTTGCTTTATCATAGTGTGGTAATGGCATCAATCAAATAGGGGGAGATTGTTAGGATTCATTGTTAGTACACCCACTTAATTTGATTGATCCATGCCACGTATCTTTTTATGGACTTTAGGACCGCATGTAATGAAGTTATACTTCAATTTTTAGATAAGTAGGCTGAGTATTGAGTTCGGTTAGATTGCGGTTTAGATCTTAAAACCGCATTCGGGCTATCTAAGAACCGCCAGCATGGAGTCGCTTATTTTTCATCAAACCGCATTATGTGGTTTTGATGAAACTATTCTTCAAGTCTCTCTTGGAACCGCTGATGACACTTGATGGAACCGCAATCATGTAACCGCGTGCTTCAGTTTCTTATAAAACCGCACATCAAGTTCATCCCCGGAACCGCTCCTATGCCTGGTGGAACCGCCGATCAGTTAATGAAGAATTCAAAAGAAGTCATTTATTCCTTAGACAAATATTCTCTTTTTCAACCGTAAAGAATATTTTATGTCATGTCAAAATAACTCTAAGATAACTTGGAGTTACTGCAATGAATGTCGTCTTGTCCAAGCAATTTGAATTGTTTACCGTTAGTCCTTTCTGCAAAAAAGACGGATGTCAAGTAGTGGTGCTACAACTACCTAGGACTACAAGACAAAATCAAGGACGACAATGACAGCTCAACCAATGGAAATTCGACAGCGCTGTACCCTTCAGATTTGATTCAAATCTTTACCCAATGGTCACAAGGGTGCACTGCCTATAAATAGCCTTCATTTCTCAACAATGAAGGTTGCTAAGCTTCAAGAGATTTATTCCCAAGTATTCAAGTTTGCTTTGAAGATTGAAACCCAGATATTCAAACCTTCAACCATCTCCTTAGCAAACCCAGAATTCCTTCATTAAGCTTCAAGCCATCAACCATTCCATACTCAGCCTTTACACAGAAAGTTCTTCATTTGCTCAAACCATCATTTAGATACTTAGAGCATTTGATTTCTTTCCACACACACACCCGATTTATATAATCACATAGATTATATACTTCGAATACACCGGATGATTTTTCATAGCTTTATAGGTTAGATTGTTTGATTAGAGTTTAGAATCATCTTGTAAACCTCCTCTAATTAATACAAGTCTAGTAGCTATTAGAAAATCCTAGATTAACCATCTAGGTAGAGGACGTAGTTCATTCAAGAACGAACCTCTTCAAATTGTGTGTTTGATCTTTACTTTTCTGTCTTGTTATTTACTTTTCTGTTTGTGGTCTTTAACTTGAATCCATATACGAATTGACTTGAAAAGTGAATTGTATTTTTCTTTGATCTTCAATTTGATCTATCGGTTGCATCATAGTGTTTTCAACCCGAGTCAAACCGTCCAACTCTTTAACTATCAGTTTGGGCCAAAACCGCAAAACTCCGCTGTGCATTTTATCAGTTCGGTTTAAGTGCTTTAAACCGCAGTTGACCAAACTAATAAGTACTGGTTGATTTTTAAGTGTATTTTACGAAAAAGTTTGGACCGCTATTCACCCCCCCCCTCTAGCGGTTCAAGACCCTTGTTGCCTTCTGGGACCAACATGATATCTGTAAGAACTTAGCGAGCGGTCGCGCTTAGCTTAGTGCAGATTTTCTTTCTTTTGGGCTTTGCATCATTCTTGCATGTCATTCAGTAGCATTTTTATTTGTTACTAATTGACGTGTTCATGATTTGGGTATATCGCTTCTTTCATGTTATATACCTTTGATATATGCGAAATAGCACAAAAGAAGATTGAAATTTAGTCAAATTCGTCACTTTTTGCAACTCGACTAGTCCGCACTAAAACGGACATAACTTTGTGTATAAAATTCGGATGACGAACCGAAAATTGCGTGACAATCTAGACTTATAGATATTTCAAAGGGCTTCCTGATTGTGTAATTTTGCTGTGTCAAATATTTCAGGTGATCAGTCAAATAGGGTTGAAGCCAATAGGAAAATTAGATAGTTTGACTTGTTTGAACAACCTATAAAAATTAGACTCCTCGCCTAGTGACTTAAGTTCACGTTGACTGGATGTTGGGGCTGGAGAATTAAGGTGGTCCTTCTATCATTTAATTATTATATGTTATAAAACTGGAGAACCAAGAGCATAATCTCAATAGATATTTTTTATTTCAAGACTATTATAGAGAGAGTGTACAAGAGAGAAAGGTAGACGTTAAGAACTTCTGAAGTCTATTGAAATGAAAACTAGAGCCAACTATTTATAGGTGGAAATTTGCTTCCTCTATAAGCTTCCATAAGGATAAACACTATCCTTTAGTAAGGCTTCCTTAGTAAGCTTCTCTGAAGATATTTACCAAGCTTCCCTAGTAAGCTTCACTGAAGATATTTACAAAGCTTCCTTAGTAAGCTTCGCGAAAGATAATCTTGCAAAGCTTTTCTTGTACACTTCTGGTTCAAAAGACATCCACATAATAATATATTATAACACTCCCCCTTGGATGTCCGCACTAAGTAGCATGCCTCATTAAAACCTTACCAGAGAAAACCTTGTGGGATAAAAACTCTAGTGAAGGAAAAAAAGTACACGATTTATTAGCTTCATGATGCTCCCCTTGAACAAAAATTACTCGCGATCTCTTAGTCACCTACTCCTCCTTGGAGATTCTTATTGAATGGTAATTGTGCCACATGTGTTGCCTCATTAAAAACCTTCCGAGTAAAAACCCTTTAGGAAAAATAATCTCGAAGGAAATGAGTACAACTCACAATCTTTTCAATAAACACTCATTGCCTCGTTAAAACCTTGGCGGGTAACAAACCTGGTGGGAAAAATAACCCCGCGCGAAGAAAAAAGAGTACAATGAAATCTGAGTATCGTCTGGATACTCCCCCTGAAAACTACAAGGGTGGAAGCTCTAACAATCTGCGTAAGCTAATTGTTTTCACATACTTATCAAAAGTGGCTTTAGGTAGTGACTTCGTGAATCAGTCACCGCAATTGTCTTGACTTCTGATCTGCTGGATCATTATCTGACAAAATATCAAATCTAATAACTTCCATAATGTAAGAGTATGTCTTATCAAAGTCAATCCCAAGCCGTTGAGAGAAACCTTGTACCAAAAGGTGAGCTTTATATCTCATAATCTCATTTCTCTCATTCTTTTTTCTCGTAAATACCCATTTATATCATATGGGTATGACCCTAAGAGGTGTAGGAACTACTAGTCCAAACACTCCTCTTTTCTTTAAGGAATCGAACTTTGATTGGATTGCTTTATCTAATTTAGGCCAATCAATTCTTTGTTTACACTCATTTGCGGAGTGAGGTTCAATATCATTACCACATATAATCTCAGTTGCTACTGTATAAGTAAATACATCATTGATAATTGTTTCATCCCAATTACATATCTCATATATGCATGCATGACTAACTGATATTTCTTTATTCTCAGAAACGGATGTCAATGTAGAGGCGTCCCCGACTTGTTTTCCAAACGAATCCATAATCTGGAACAATATCATGAGATAGATCGGATGAGATTCCAATTTTATTATCGCTAACGGTATTCGAATTTTGTGCACTCACCCATTTATGGGGATGCGAATCCTTGGAATCAATTGGCCCCCTCTCTTCTGGGTAGTGGTATGTATTTCGTTAGGTGAGATCACTGGCCTTCCTGATAATACTCCTTCTGGGAGTTCTATCCTCGTAGGCACATTTGTAGCTTAACAACTATTGAAAGTTCTTCTGGACTTCCAATAACATTTAGATTAACATAAATAGCCGTTATAACAAATCCTGAAACAGATTTTCTAATGAAAAATACATGGGCAAATAGGATCATTCTTGTATCCTTCTTTCGCCAAGTATTCACTAAGACGGTTATACCACATCTGTCCAGATTGTTTTAAACCATACAAAGACCTTTGTAATTTAATTTAAAAAACTTCTCGAGAATTTGAATTGCATGCATTATACATCTTGAATCCTTGGGATTCTCTTAAATCCTTCTGGGATTCTTATATAAATATCATTTTCAAGTCTGCCATACAAATATGTAGTGACAACATCCAGTAAACGCATATCAAGCTTTTATGTATTGCCAGACAAATGAGATAGCGAAATGTAATTGCATCCACCACAGGAGAATATCAATTCCAGGTATTTGCAAAAAACCTTGTGCAACAAGACGTGCTTTATTCTTGTGCAACAAATGTGCTTTATATTTTGTTTTCGCACAAAGACCCATTTGTACTCTACTAGTTTTACACCTTCAGGTGTATGGACTACAGGTCGGAAAACTCACGCTTCTCAAGTGAGTTGAATTCTACTTGAATTGCGTATTTCCTCTTTGGCCAATCATTTCAATATCGATACTCGTCGATACACCTAGGTTCATGATCCTTGTTATTTTCCATAACATTAAGCGCTATATTATATGCAAAAATATTGTCGATATTTGTTTCCTCTCGGTTCCATCTTTTTCCTGTACTAACATAACTGATCGAGATATCATCATTCTTAATGATTACAGGTACCTGAACTTCTTCTGGAAGTATTTGATTAGATTTGTCATGTATCTCTTCAGGAGATTCATTTACCTCGACGGGGCTTTTCTCATAATTTGCTCATTTTCTCTTTCGAGGATTTTTGTTTTTGGAACCGATAGAACTTCCACGCTTTAGGCATAGTTTAGATTTATTAATGGATTGTCCAATCGGGACATCAATCCGTATAGGAGCATTTATAGCTGGAACATGTGACTTTGTCACTTTTTTTTTAGGTCAGTAAATGCGTCTGGCAATTGATTCGCTATCTCTTGCAAGTGGATTATATTTTGAACTTCTGGTTCACATTGCTTTGTACGAGGATCAATATAATATTGCAATATATTCCACTTGATTTCCTTTTCCAGCTTATTACTTTCTCCCCCTAATGTTGGGAATATTTTTTTTTATCAAATGACAATCGGCAAAATGTGCCACAAATAGATCTCCTGTTAATGGTTCAAGATATATTATAATAGAAGGAGAATCATACCCAACATATATCCCCAATCTCTGTTGGGGTCCCATCTTGGTGTGTTGTGGTGGAGAAATTGGAACATATACCGCACAGCCAAAAATTCTTAGATGAGAAATATTTGGCTTCTGACCATAAGCCAATTGTAATGGGGAGAACTTATGATAATTCGATGGCATGATGCGTATAAGTGCTGCTTCATATAAAACCTCATGTCCTCAAGCTATGACATGTAGCTTTGCTCTCATAAGCAATGGTCTAGCTATTAATTGAATTCGTTTAATAAACGCTTCAGCTAGACCATTTTGTGTGTGAACATAAGCAACTGGATGTTCAACATCTATTCCAATAGATGTACAATAGTTATTAAAAGCCTCTAATGTAAATTCACCAGCATTATCAAGGCAAATTGTCTTGATCACATATTCTGGAAATTGTGATCGTAATCGAATTTCTCGCAAACGGCAGGTTGCGAGTTGATAATAAACTTATGTATGACCATTTAGTAGATACATCTACTAAAACCATAAAATATCTAAATGGTCCACATGGTGGATCAATCGGTCCACATATATTACCTTGAATTCACTCTAAAAACTTTGGAGATTCAACTCCAACTTTTGCTGGTGATGGCTTAATTATGAATTTGCCTTGAGATCAAGCAACATATGAGAATTCATTAGATTGAAAAATCTTCTGGTTTTTCAATGGATGCTCATGTGAACTTTCCACAATTCTTCGCATCATATTAGAACCGGGATGCCCCAACCGGTCATGCCATATAGTAGAACCATTTATATCAGTAAACTTCTGGTTTACTAGTAAAATCATTTGTATTAGTAAACTTCTGGTTTACTGGTAAGACCATTTATATCAGTAAACTTCTGGTTTACTGTCATATGTACTTCAATTATGCTAATCTTTGTATTGCATACTCCAGAGGAAAATACAGGCAACTTTTCTACCACATATTTGTTACCTGATTCAGTCTTTGCAATGCATAAATATTCCATCTCTTCTTCATTACTTGTCTCAATAAGATATCCATTTTCACGAATATCTTTAAAGCATAGTAAATTTCTTTGAGGCATAAATGAAAACAATGCATTTTTATACTGAATTTTGTTCCTCTTAGTAGTACTATGTTAGCTCTTCTGGAGCCATCAATTATCTTTGTACTACCACATATTGTACTAATATTAACATCATTTACAATCAAATATACTTATAAGTAAAAGTTAAATATGTTAGAACACACACACACTGAAATAATAGAACACACTAAAGTAAATTATAATGAGTCAGATACTTTTGTTAGTTTGAGTTTCTCCCTCATTAAGTATGTAATCATTTACATCTGGATTGAGAAAATCTGATATATCCAGATGTGTACTTGTAGATGGATCTTGATTCACATCATCGTTTTCATAGACAAAATTTGTTTCAACATCTTTCCTTTTAATCAGCATTGATGCTTGATACAACTCAACAAGATATTTAGGCGTACGACAGGTACGGGCTCAATAACCTTTCATTCTGCACCGATAACAAAAATTCTCAATTTTTATCGGTTGCTTAATTTGTCTAGTCGATTATATTTCATTATTACCTTCTCTATTCCACTTCTGGTGGCGAGAAATATTTCCATCATTATTGGGGTGATTGTCATTATGATACCGATTATAAAATCTCCCCCGACCACGGCCACGTCCACGGCCACGTCCTCGGCCTCGCTCAGTATTATCATATATACTCACGTTTAGTTTAGGGAACAGAGTAGAGCCAGTGGGGGCGGGCTTCGTGGATTTTCAATATGATCTCATAATTTTGCTCAGCCATATGAGATCAATTCAGAATATCTTTTAAAACCTTTTTTTTTTTCGATATTGCTACTGCAGGAGCAAATCAAAGAAGGAATGTGGAGAAAGTTTTCTCTATACTATCGTTATCAATTACTCTTTCTCCACATAGTTTTAACTGTGATGTAATTTTAAACATCGTAGAATTATATTCACTTATTATTTTAAAATCCTGCAAACATATATAAGATATAATTTTGAAATAACTTTAAAAGAGACTAGGTAGATCTTACCGATACCGTACCTACTTCGGTGACTATAGCTCAGGATCTGGAACTAGAACGAAGTCGTGCTGATAATGTGTTATAAAACTGGAGAACCAAGAGCATAATCTCAATAGATATTATTTTATTTCAAGACTATTATAGAGAGAGTGTACAAGAGAGAAAGGTAGAAGTTAACAACTTCTGAAGTCTATTGAAATGAAAAGTAGAGCCTACTATTTATAGGTGGAAATTTGCTTCCTCTATAAGCTTCCATAAGGATAAACACTATCCTTTAGTAAGGCTTCCATAGTAAGCTTCTCTGAAGATATTTACCAAGCTTCCCTAGTAAGCTTCACCGAAGATATGTACAAAGCTTCCTTAGTAAGCTTCGCGAAAGATAATCTTGCAAAGCTTCTCTTGTACACTTCTGGTTTAAAGGACATCCACATAATAATATATTATAACATTATATTCATTCTTTCTTAAATTTAAAATGCTTGGCCACTACAAAAATGTTAGCCTACTATTTTGACTTAATAAGTCTACTTGGTATGAAACCGACTCTCTTTCTCTCTATGTATATATGTAAAACAAAGCCTTTAGTTTGGGGAGCACTTTACTCATACTTATCTTCTGAGTCTCTAAAGCAGAGAACAAATAGAAGAATTTACGAGGGCTTCGTTAAGACAGAAGAAGCTCCATAAAAATCATTTTTGGCTATGATTTCAATGATCGGACATGGTAAGATTGTTAAAGCTCGAGTAGGTGATCATTTCTACCCGAACAAAAATCATTTTAGACGGTGTAATTTTCGTAAGTGGGTAAGCTACTATCCCTTTTTAATTATGTAAATTAACTACATCGTTAATTAGCGTATTTCATTATTCCTAAAATGGTATCTTGTTAGATAGATTTATTTGGTGATTATGGAATTATTGAATGCGTTAAAATGTAGTAAGTGATATTGCCCGATTAGGATGTTATACAGTTCCGAATAGAATTAGAAAATGATAAAAGTCAGCTGCTAGTTCCTTCGAGATTAGGTACCAAATAAGTGACATAGTAACTAAACAGTTAATCAGCGAACCCGTCATTGATATTATGGTACGACGTTATCATAGTCATTTGTTATGGGTTTTGGCTATGTGGTAGATACTCGTAGTTACTTGTGATGTTTAATTATAGTTATACAGTGATTCAGTGAGCCAGTGATTCAGTTATATAGTTATACAGTGATACAGTGATTCAGTGATACAGTGATAGTGAAACGTGTAATCGTGGGGTTATGAATCACCGACTGTGCATGAGGGTGGAATGCTAGTGTACGGTTGTTGTTGGTTTGTAATCCGTCACATGTCCCCTGTTATTGGCCGTAGCAGGGCTTGGGACATCTCTTGCTATACAGTATACAGTTATCCAGTTATGAGCTCATGTTGATCAAGATGGAGTAAGGGGTACGGTTGATCAGAGATGTTCTCGGTCATATCCTTTTATATTTGTTTAATCAGTTATACTGTGATATGTGATATGCATGATGAGTTGGTCGTTATGTCCTACTGGTATGGGACAGTTGGCGATAAGGATCCTCTCCTGTTATGTGATATCTGTTATTCAGTTATGTGATTCAGCTATTCAGTTGCCTATGCTAGATATGTTGCATTTTGGCATGCCATGTAGATGCATGATAGTAGCTTATTGAGTCTTTGACTCACCCTTTCCTTTATTTTGTTTTCCTTAGCTCGCAAGGACGTAGCAGGTCCATCCCAGTCAGGCCGGTGAGCTGAGTTTGAAGGGAGAACATGGGCAGACTTTTGGGTAGTCCTCTTTCTTATGCTTTGTACAGTGAGGAGGATTTTGTAGAGTTATATAAACTCGATTCCTCTAGCTCTACTTTTGTATATATGTTTCCGCTGCTGTAGTTGTTATCATAGTACTTCGATATGGTTGTTGTAGAGTTAAGGACTCTATGTTATTGTATATATGGGTTGTGTAGGGTTGTGTAGGGATGTGTGGCCATAAAGTTTGTTTATCCAGTTAGTTCTTGAGTGTGATAGCTCGTGGTGTTGTTTGTGGCTCCTGTTGTTGTTGAGCCTTATCGTTAGTTGTGGTTTAAACAGGTTGAGATTTTGTGTTTAGTCTAGTTGTGATACAATTATACAGCGTTCATGCACCAATTTGGAGTTCTGGGGTGGAGCTCAGGTTGGGGTGTGACAGAGTGGTATCAGAGCCGTGTTTGGCTCTAGCCGGGAATATATCCATGGCTTTGTTAAGTTGATCATATTGTTGGGTTATTGACGATGAGTGTTTGTATCTAGGTTGTCATAATGGTTAATACTAGATCTGGTTAGGCAGGATCAAGTGCGGTCTGAAGTAGAGATAGAACTGAGAGTGTTAACCGTCCTAATTATCCCGAGCAGCCAAGACTAGTACATTCTGAACCTATAGATTATATGAATACTATGTTTGGTATGATAGAAAAGATCACCTCATCTATGGAAAATAAAGGTAAATGCTATAGAATAGCAACAGTGTCAACAACAACCAGTAAAGACTTGTACTTTTTTTGGGAGATATGGACACTCCGAAGAAAATTGTTGGGGAAAACATGGAAAGTGCCTGTTTTGTGGTGACAGTAGCCATTTCAAGAGAAAAATTGTCCAAAAGTGAAAAATGTGGCACCAGGAACTGGGGATCAGCAAACTGTTGGGGTTAAGAGAACAAATGAGGGTAAACTGAAAGTTCAAGGCAAGGTGTTTGCTTTAGATCAGCGTGAGGTACCTGATTCCACTGCAGTGATTGGAGGTACTATCTTTGTCTTTGATTCGAAAGCCCGAGTCCTTATAGACCCTGGGTCCTCACATTTTTACGTTACATCTCATTTCATACGTCATTTGCATGTTCCTTTACATCCCTTACCATATGTGTTAGAGGTTTCGACCCCGGTGAGAGATTGTTTATTAGCACATGATGTGTTTAAGGGTTGCGAGATATGTGTTAGTGAGCATGTGTTGCCTGCTAATTTGATTATATTGTCGATTCATGAATTTGATATCATATTGGGTATGGATTGGTTATCATCATGCGATTCTTGATTGCCATAAGAAAGTTGTTACCTTTACTATGCCTGGTATACCTGAGTTCAAATTCTGGGGTGATAAAGCGGGTAGTGAAATACATATTATTTCTGTTCTGCGAACTTGTAAACTGTTATCAAGTGGTTGTACAGGTTATCTGGCATATGTTGTTGATAAGAGCAAATCAGAGGTAAACTTAGAGGATGTTCCTATAGTGCGTGAGTTTCCTGATGTTTTATCTACTGATTATGCATTGCCTTCTGACCGAGAGTTGGAGTTTTGTATAGAGTTGTTACCAGGGATTGCGCCGATATCAAAAGCACCTTATAGAATGGCCCCTTCAGAACTAAAAGAATTAAAGAAACAACTAGAAGAGCTTCTTGAGAGTGGTTTCATTAGACCTAGTGTTTCACTGTGGGGTGTGCCAGTATTGTATGTGAAAAAAGAAAGATGGAACACTGGGGTTATGCATTGACTACAGACAGTTGAATCAGGTAACAATTAAGAATAAGTACCCATTACCTCATATTGATGACTTATTTGATCATTTGCAAGGATCAGTGGTGTTTTCAAAGTTTGATCTGCGAAGTGGTTATCATCAGTTAAAAGTAACAACTGAGGATATACCAAAGACAACTTTTCGTACGCGATATGGTCATTATGAGTTTATTGTTATGCTGTTTGGTTTGACGAATGCACCCGCATATTTCATGGATTTGATGAACATAGTCTTTGCACCATACGTGGATTGTTTTGTGGTTATATTCATCGATGATATTCTTGTTTATTCCAAGTCTAGGGAAGAACATGAAAATCACTTGCGGACTGTATTGACAGTGTTACGGGAAAAGCAATTGTTAGCGAAATTCAGCAAGTGTGCATTCTGGTTGGAAGAAATATCTTTTCTGGATCATGTTGTATCAGGTGTAGGCATTTCTGTTGATCCTACAAAGGTAGAAGCTGTTATAAACTAGAAAAGGCCAAGTACAGTTACAGAGGTACGCAGTTTCCTTGGATTAGCTGGGTACTATCACAGATTTATTGAAGGATTTTCAAAGATTGCCACTCCTTTGACTAATCTAACTCAGAAGAAAACTCCATTCGTATGGACATAAAAGTGTGAATCAAGTTTCCAAGCATTGAAACAGAAGCTGACTTCAGCTCCAGTTTTGGCATTACCTTGTGGAAGTGACAACTTTGTGGTATATACTGATGCTTCGAAAGAAGGTTTGGGATGTGTTCTAATGCAATAAGGAAAGGTCATTGCTTATGCATCACGGAAGTTGTCCCTTATGAGCAGAATTATCCGACACACGATCTTGAGTTAGCTGCCATTATATTTGCATTGCTAATGGAAGCATTATCTTTATGGATCTAAATTTGAGATTTATACAGATCACAAGAGTTTGAAGTACTTGTTTTCACAGAAAGAGTTGAATAATAGACAGAGAAGATGGATGGAAAAGTTGAAATACCATGATTGTGACATATTGTATCACCCAGGTAAGGGAAATGTAGTAGCAGATGCTTTGAGCAAAAAAACTTATATGTCTTGCCTAATGATGCGTGAATGGAAGATGCTTGAAGACTTGAATGAATGGAACCCTAGTGAGTCAAATCGTGGGGTGATATTTGCTAGTGTTAAGGCTACCCCATTCTTATTCCAGAAAATCAAAGAGGCACAAAGTTGTGATCCAGAGTTGCAAAAGATCATTGGAGGATTATCTGGTGCTAATAGTCCAGACTTTACAATGAATAATGATGGAATTTTGACATTCCGTGGTACAGTTTATGTTCCAGCAGATAAATAAGTGAAACGAAAGTTCTTGATGAAGCACATAAGTCACGGTACACGATCCATCCAGGAAGTACTAAAATGTATCGAGACTTGAAAAAGAACTTTTGGTGGAACAACATGAAACAAGAGATTGAAGAGTATGTGTCGAAATGTTTGACTTGTCAGCAAGTGAAAGTGGAACATCAACGTCCAACAGGGTTACTGTACCCGTTAGATATTCCTGAGTGGAAGTGGGAACATGTGAGTATGGATTTTGTGACTGGGTTACCAAAGACTCACAAAAATCATGATGCTGTTTGGGTTGTGATTGATAAATTGACCAAATCTTCTCACTTCATTCATGTGAATATGGTTATTCTTTGAATCAGTTTGCTGCATTGTATATTCAAGAGATTGTGCAATTACATGGTGTACCAGTCAGTATAGTCTCAGATAGAGATTCACGGTTTTACATCGAGATTTTGGGATTCATTACAGAATGCTTTGGGTACAAAGTTGAACTTTAGTACATCATTTCATCCTCAAACAATGGGCAGTCTGAGAGAATGATTCAGATACTCGAAGATATGTTGCGAGCTTGTGCTATCGACTTCAAGGGAAGTTGGGATTCACATCTACCGTTAGTTGAGTTTGCTTACAATAACAGCTACCAGTCGAGTATCCAGATGGCTCCTTATGAAGCATTATATGGAAGAAAATGCCGATCACCAATTTGTTGGGATGAAATTGGTGAGGCGAAACTTTGTGGACCAGATATTGTCCGTGAATCAACTGAAAGGGTAAAGCTTATACGAGATAGGCTAAAAACGGCTCAGAGTAAACAAAAGAGTTATGCAGATAACAAAAGAAGAGATCTTGAGTTTCAAGTTGGTGATAATGTATTCTTGAAGATCTCACCTCGGAAAGGTATTCAGAGATTTGGAAACAAGGAAAGTTAGCACGCGATATGTTGGTCGTTTCGAGATTCTTGAGAGAGTTGGGAACTTGGCGTATCGAGTTGCCCTACCATCATCTCTATCGGAATTTCATTATGTTTTTCATGTCTCCATGTTACAGAAGTATATGCCGGATGCCTCACATGTCTTAGAGGAGACACAGATTGAGCTTCAACCCGATCTTTCATATAAGGAACAACCAGTGCGGATTCTAGACAGTAAGGAACAAGTTTGAGAACGAAAATGATTCCATTGGTGAAAGTATTGTGGCGAAATCACGAGGTTGAAGAAGCTACATGGGAAACAGAACGCGATATGCGAGATTCTTATCCCCACCTGTTCTCTGATTCTGGTCAGAATTCGAGGGCGAATTCATTTTTTTAGGGGGGGGGAGGATGTAAGAACCTAGCGAGCGGTCGCGCTTAGCTTCATGCGCATTTTCTTTCTTTTGGGCTTTGCATCATTCTTGCATGTCCTTCAGGTAGCATTTTTATTTGTTACTAATTGACGTGTTTATGATTTTGGTATATCGTTTCTTTCATTTTATATACCTTTGATATATGCGAAATAGCACAAAAGAAGATTGAAATTTAGTCAAATTCGTCACTTTTGGCAGCTCGACTTGTCACGACCCGAAATATAGGCTCTATTTTATTAGTAATAAATAATTATTATTTATTTATTTGCTTATCTATATATTTAAATTATTATCTATTTAAATATTTATGTGTTATAATAATTATACCTAGCATTATATTTGGGTCATTTGTGCTAGTGTAGAAATGTTGAGTCTTAATTGTTAGTAGGGAGTGTAGTGTTTGTGTGTAGTGTAGGGGAGGGGGCCTAAGTGTAAATCTTTTAAACATTTCCCTACTCCCTCCCTACTCCTTCCCTCACCTCCCCCATCCTCTCTCCATTCTTCCAGCCCATTTCTCTCTCTCTCTCCAAAAGAAAGGTAAACATTTCTTCTTCCTTCTCTCTTCTTTTTCTTCATCTTCTTCTTGTTATTTCTCATTTCTTAAAACATGAACCTTGTTTAGATCGTCGATAGGATCACGTAGAACCAAAAAGAATCGAATTCCGTCAACTTTCATTATTTTCAAGTAAGTTACTTTTCCCCCATTTTGATGCTAAAAATGTTCATATCATGTTTATATGATGTTTGATGTGTTATATTTGAAGTTTGGTTGAGTTTAGAATTTATTTTGAATTTATTTGAGTTTTTGGGTAAAAATGGTGAAATCTTGAATGTGGGGATTTGGTGTTGGTTTGGGTGATTAAAAGGTGTTAATTAGGTTCCCTTTTGGTTGGATGTTGTTTAGGAGCTTTAGAAATGTATTGGAAAGCTTTGGTTTTGATGTTTTATTGGAGGATTGAGGTTTTGGGTCGAAAATGGCGATTTCCCAGCCCTGTTCTTGGCCAGTCCGTAGACCAGGCGCCCGCCTTCCCTTGACCAGGCGACCGCCTACACCCCCTTTTCTGAAGGCCAGACCTTCTGTTAATTCAAGCGCGCGCCTGCCTATGCCCAGGCGCCCGCCCGCCCCCTGTTCCAGGAATTTTGACCTTTTTGCTTGGTTTAAGACTTAAGGCTTAACTAGTTGATGTTTATTTCTTCTAATTAACTTAAGATAACACCGTGGAACACTTTATTGATTAGATTTGATTCTTTTGTGAATAAATATGATATGGAATTTGATTTAGTATCATTTTGGGAATGTGGTTCATCCTTGATGTGCGGTTTGTATTGGTTTACCTTTGTGGTGATTTAATTGGATTGGTTCCCTACTTTGGAACCTTAAGTTGTTCATTCATGCTAAATTATTATTACTTAGCATTTATTTGGAAGCCCAGCTGGCATATTTGTTGCATCGGGCGATGGGAAAGATTATAATGGCAAAGCCAAGTCCATTATAATGTTGACCATTGTTTTTCCCTTACTATACCCCTTTTCCAGATTGGCCTTGGAAAAGTCAAGTTATCGTTCCTTTGTGAATGTATCTAGCTAACGGGCATGACTTTGTGTCATGGTCCTTGTCCTTGTGACACTTTTATGGTTATTGGTTCCGGTACCGGGGTTTTCTCTTCGGCTTTCATGCTATTATGAAGATGATGATTTGTTGATTATTGAAGCTGCGCAGCGATCCTTTATTTGGATGTTCCGGTTTGGAAAACCTTGGCTATATCCTTTGTTATGTGTTTATTTCCGCTGCTATCTGTTATGTGATAAATGCTATGTGCTATGTGATATTTATTATTGCTTATTGCTTCTTGCATCATAGCATGTCATGTAGTTGTATTAGTAACTTATTGAGATTTATCTCACCCCCTTTCTTTTTATCTTTGTTTTTCCTTAACCCCCCCCAGGTGCTAAGGAATAGTCTCGCTGATCACGAGAAAGAGGACGTCGAGTGTGGATACATTCTTTTGGGGAAGGTTGTTATAGGTTGGTTTACATTATGTAAATGTGTAACCATTTTGGGATAGTTGTACCAAACAATGACATCTTAAGAATTGTACATTTGTATTTTGTTGGGCATAAACTTGTGGAAGTTTATGATAGTTGTAATTGGTTTTTATCAAACTTGGTTTTGTAAAACTTTGGATCATCACCTTTTGGTATCAAATGGAATTTTTAACTTCGGTATTTCACAGTTTTGGTCCTAGAGTCGACGTCCAGATCGCGGTCTCGGGCCCGCGGGGTTCGGGGTCGCGACAGTTGGTATCAGAGCTATGGCATTAGCTCTATGTATAAGTCTAGGTGGATTAGTATGACCTGGGTGGGTAGTAGTGTGCGGAGTGATTAACGGTTGATGTCTTGTGCAGGTAATTACTCACAATGTCTGGAAGAAGAAACAGAGGAGGTACTAGTGGCGCACAGAATCAGAATGATACAAGGGAAGAAGCCCGTGCCATGTTTCAAGGCATGTTCGAGGCGGCCATGAAGGCCATACATGATCAAGGTCCGAGGGTAGAACAAGCACCACCCCGCTATGAATTGGAGAAATTTCTGAAGTTGAAACCGATTGAATTCAATGGGGAACCCGATGTAAGGAAAGCTGAGTTGTGGATTGAGTCTATGGAGAAGATTTATGATGTATTTGGGTGTTCGGATGAGGACAAGGTCCGGTTTGCGGCTTACAAGCTTGTGGGAGCCGCCGAGCATTGGTGGAAAGGTATTAAAGCTACCTGGGATGATACTCACACGGTGTATGCGTGGGAGTTGTTTGTGCGCAAATTCAAGGAGCATTTCATTCCGGTTGTTGATCAAAACCGAAAGGAGATCGAGCTACTCAACTTGGAGCAAGGATTGTTGTCTATAGAACAATACTCGGCTAAGTTCATAGAATTAGCCCGGTATTGCGACTATTTGGTGAGGACCGAGGAATAAAAGGCTATGAGATTCATTCGGGGATTGAAGACCTCCATTTGTACTCAACTAATTGCTCAACGGATTGTGACTTTCCAAGATGCGGTGGACCGAGCCTACTTAATAGAGCAAGATATCGGGGAGCATAAAAGGAAGACCGAGGTAGCTAACCCGAGTAAGCAAGGAGCACAAAGCAAGCCACAACACCGTTTCGACAACCGAGGTAACCCGGGAGCATCATCTCAGTTTAAGGGGCAAACCACACCGAGGAATCCGAGTTCTACTCCGGGGATTTAGTTTAGGAAGCCTTGTACCTTTTGTCAGAAGGTAGGCCATTCGGAGGATAGGTGTTGGAAAAAGCAAGGCAAGTGCACCAATTGTGGTGAAATGGGGCACTTTACGAGAGAGTGCACGAGGCACCGAGGTCAAGCATCCGGGTCAGGAGTTGGTACTAATCTGGGTCAGAAAAGGGATGCCGCTGGGAAGCCCAAAGTTCAAGGGAAGGTTTATGCCATGAATCAACAACAAGCTACCGATGATCCATCCGTTATTGGAGGTATTGTTTCTGTGTCTAATGTGAGCGCGCGAGCGTTAGTAGATCCAGGATCATCTCATTCATACATTTCTGTGCAATTTGCTTCCATGTTAAACGCTGCATTCGAGTCTTTACCGTACGTGCTAGAGGTATCGACCCCTATAGGAGAATGCTTGATTTCTGATCGAGTCTTTCGTGCTTGTGATGTGGTTATTTGTGGTCGAGTCCTTTGCGCGGATTTGGTAGTTCTTCCTATCCAAGACTTTGATGTCATTTTGGGTATGGATTGGTTGAGCAAGTTTCATGCTTCCGTTGATTGCCGTAAGAAAACCGTTACTTTTTCTATTCCCGATGTGCCTAAATTTGTGTTTGAGGCTAGTCCTCTGGTAGAAAGGTTCGCTTAATTTCTTTTATGAAAGCGAGAAAATTATTGCATAGTGGTTGTGAGGGGTATTTGGCTAGTGTTCTTGATACTAGGAAGGAATCCCCTAGTTTTGATAGTGTTCGGGTAGTTCGGGAATTTCCCGATGTTTTCTCTACCGAGTATGATATGCCTCCCGATCGTGAGATTGAGTTTTGTATAGACCTTTTGCCGGGTACGGCTCCGATTTCGAAAGCACCTTATAGGTTAGCTCCCGCAGAGTTGAAGGAATTAAAGGTTCAGTTGCAAGAGTTGCTTGATCGAGGGTTTATCCGCCCTAGTGTTTCCCCGTGGGGAGCACCGGTTTTGTTTGTGCGGAAGAAAGATGGTTCGTTGAGATTGTGCATCGATTACCGGAAGTTGAATCAGGTTACGGTGAAGAATAAGTATCCTCTACCGCATGTTGATGATTTGTTTGATCAGCTTCAAGGGTCCGTGGTTTTCTCTAAGCTTGATTTGAGGAGTGGGTACCATCAGTTGAAGGTTAGAGCGGAGGATATTCCGAAGACTGCTTTTCGCACTCGGTATGGTCACTATGAGTTCTTGGTTATGCCGTTTGGGTTGACTAACGCGCCGGCCGTGTTTATGGATTTGATGAACCGTGTTTTCCATCCGTATCTTGACTCGTTCGTGGTGGTTTTTATTGATGATATTCTCGTCTACTCCAAATCCCGAGAGGAGCACGAGCAGCACTTGAGGACAGTTTTATCCGTTCTTGCGAGGGAGAAATTATTTGCGAAGTTCAGTAAATGCGAATTTTGGCTCGAGAAGGTGTCATTTCTGGGTCATGTTATTTCGAAAGATGGGATTTCTGTGGATCCTTCAAAGATAGAGGCAATAGTGGATTGGAAGAGACACGAATCAGTGACAGAGATTAGAAGCTTTCTGGGTTTAGCCGGGTATTACAGAAGATTTATTGAAGGGTTTCGAGGATTGCTACTCCGATGACTCAGTTGACCGGAAGAATGTTCCGTTTGTGTGG
This sequence comes from Campanula takesimana, assembly GCA_026119855.1. Lineage (NCBI taxonomy): Eukaryota > Viridiplantae > Streptophyta > Magnoliopsida > Asterales > Campanulaceae > Campanula > Campanula takesimana. The sequence goes on from JAOWBW010000556.1 coordinate 810,298, forward strand.
ACCGAGAAATGTGACAAGAGTTTCGAGGAATTGAAGAAGAGGTTGACTACCGCACCGATCTTGACTTTGCCTAATGGGAGCGATGGCCTAGTGATTTATAGTGATGCTTCGAAAGAGGGTTTGGGTTGTGTGTTGATGCAGAATGGGAAAGTAATTGCTTATGCTTCGAGGAAGTTGACCCCTAGTGAACAGAATTACCCGACTCATGATATGGAGTTAGCGGCTATGTATTTGCGTTGGACAAATGGAAGCACTATCTTTTTGGGGCGAAGTTTGATATTTTTACCGATCACAAGAGTTTGAAGTACTTTTCTCCCAGAAGGAATTGAACAACCGACAGCGCCGATGGATGGAATTGTTGAAGGATTATGATTGTACGATTTCTTATCATCCGGGGAAGGCGAATGTGGTAGCCGATGCGATTAGTAGAAAGTCTTATGTGGCTTCGATGATGGTCCGTGAATGGAAAATGCTTGAGGATGTTCGAGATTGGTCTCCTCGTGAATCGAGACATGGGGCTATTTTTGCGAAATGTTAGGGTATCTCCGACCCTAATTCAGAGGATAAAGGAAGCTCAGAAAGAAGATCCCGAGTTGGTGAAGATAATGGGTAAATTGAAGGAAAAGAATTTCGAGGATTTTTCATTGAGTTCGAGTGGAGTCTTGACTTTCGTGGGCGTTGTGTGTTCCGGATGTTGATGGAATTAAACAGAGAGTTCTTGATGAGGGTCACAAATCGAGGTATACTACTCATCCGGGCAGTACGAAGATGTATCAGGATTTGAAGCAACAATTTTGGTGGATTAATATGAAAAGGGAAATAGCGGAGTATGTATCGAGGTGTTTAACGTGTCAGCAGGTCAAAGCGAGCATCAGAGACCCGCAGGACTACTTCAGCCGTTAGAGATTCCCGAGTGGAAATGGGAGCATGTGACTATGGATTTCGTTACGGGACTACCTCGTACCCGTAGGAAGTATGACAGTGTTTGGGTAATAGTGGATAGATTGACCAAGAGTGCCCATTTCTTGCCTATTGATATCAGATATTCGATGGAAAAGCTTGCGATCCTTTATATTGATGAGATTGTGAGATCGCATGGGGTTCCGGTTAGCATTGTGTCAGATCGAGACCCGAGGTTTACTTCTAGATTCTGGAAGGCGTTTCAGGAAGCTTTGGGTACAGAATTGCGATTCAGTACAGCTTTTCATCCTCAGACCGACGGTCAATCCGAGAGGACTATTCAGATTTCGGAGGATATGTTGCGAGTGTGTTCGATAGACTTTTCTGATTCTTGGGATTCGCACCTACCGTTAGTGGAGTTCTCCTACAACAACAGTTATCAGGCTAGTATCGAGATGGCACCGTATGAGGCCTTGTATGGAAGAAAATGTAGATCGCCTATTTGTTGGGATGAGGTTGGTGAAGCGAAGATCGTGGGTATTGATTTGCTTCGGGATTCGGTTGAGAAAGTCAGAGTTATCCGGCATAGATTGAAGACAGCCCAGAGTCGACATAAGAGCTACGCAGATAACCGAAGGCGAGATCTTAGTTTTCATATTGGTGATTTGGTGTTCTTGAAAGTGTCTCCAAAGGTGGGTATTCGTAGGTTTGGGAAGAAGGGTAAATTGGCTCCAAGGTTTATTGGCCCGTTTGAGATTTTGGGAAAGGTTTGATTTCTAGCGTATCGTCTCGCGTTACCGTCATCCTTAGACCGATTGCACAACGTTTTCCACGTTTCTATGCTTCGGAAGTATGTTCATGATCCGTCTCACGTGTTACCGAGGGTACCGGAGGATATTGAGCCCGATATGACTTATGAGGAACGACCGGTTCGGATTTTAGATGCCAAAGTCCAAGAGTTGAGGAGCAAGAGCATCGCGTTGGTTCGAGTTCTTTGGAGGAATCATAACATCGAGGAGTCGACGTGGGAGCTTCGTGATGAAATCGAGAGGAAATTTCCGTGGCTTTTTGTTTAAGGTGAGTTTCGTTAAAATTCAGGTCGAATTTTCTTTAAGGGGGAGTGAATGTCACGACCCGAAATATAGGCTCTATTTTATTAGTAATAAATAATTATTATTTATTTATTTGCTTATTATATATTTAAATTATTATCTATTTAAATATTTATGTGTTATAATAATTATGCCTAGCATTTTATTTGGGTCATTTGTGCTAGTGTAGAAATGTTGAGTCTTAATTGTTAGTAGGGAGTGTAGTGTTTGTGTGTAGTGTAGGGGAGGGGCCTAAGTGTAATCTTTTAAACATTTCCTACTCCCTCCCACTCCTTCCCTCACCTCCCCCATCATCTCCCATTCTTCCAGCCCATTTCTCTCTCTCTCTCCAAAAGAAAGGTAAACATTTCTTCTTCCTTCTCTCTTCTTTTTCTTCATCTTCTTCTTGTTATTTCTCATTTCTTAAAACATGAACCTTGTTTAGATCGTCGATAGGATCGCGTAGAACCAAAAAGAATCGAATTCCGTCAACTTTCATTATTTTCAAGTAAGTTATTTTTCCCCATTTTGATGCTAAAATGTTCATATCATGTTTATATGATGTTTGATGTGTTATATTTGAAGTTTGGTTGAGTTTAGAATTTATTTTGAATTTATTTGAGTTTTTGGGTAAAAATGGTGAAATCTTAAATGTGGGGATTTGGTGTTGGTTTAGGTGATTAAAAGGTGTTAATTAGGTTCCCTTTTGGTTGGATGTTGTTTAGGAGCTTTAGAAATGTACTGGAAGCTTTGGTTTTGATGTTTTATTGGAGGATTGAGGTTGTGGGTCGAAAATGGCGATTTCCAGCCCTGTTCTTGGCCAGTCCGTAGACCAGGCGCCCGCCTGCCCTTGACCAGGCGCCCGCCTACACCCCTTTTCTGAAGGCCAGACCTTCTGTTATTCAAGCGCGCGCCTGCCTATGCCCAGGCGCCCGCCCGCCCCCTCCAGGAATTTGACCTTTTTGCTTGGTTTAAGACTTAAGGCTTAACTAGTTGATGTTTATTTCTTCTAATTAACTTAAGATAACACCGTGGAAACACTTTATTGATTAGATTTGATTCTTTTGTGAATAAATATGATATGGAATTTGATTTAGTATCATTTTGGGAATGTGGTCATCCTTGATGGCGGTTTGTATTGGTTTACCTTTGTGGTGATTTAATTGGATTGGTTCCCTACTTTGGAACCTTAAGTTGTTCATTCATGCTAAATTATTATTACTTAGCATTTATTTGGAAGCCCAGCTGGCATATTTGTTGCATCGGGCGATGGGAAAGATTATAATGGCAAAGCCAAGTCCATTATAATGTTGACCATTGTTTTGCCCTTACTATACCCCTTTTCCAGATTGGCCTTGGAAAAGTCAAGTTAGCGTTCCTTTGTGAATGTATCTAGCTAACGGGCATGACTTTGTGTCATGGTCCTTGTCCTTGTGACACTTTATGGTTATTGGTTCCGGTACCGGGGTTTTCTCTTCGGCTTTCATGCTATTATGAAGATGATGATTTGTTGATTATTGAAGCTGCGCAGCGATCCTTTATTTGGATGTTCCGGTTTGGAAAACCTTGGCTATATCCTTTGTTATGTGTTTATTTCCGCTGCTATCTGTTATGTGATAAATGCTATGTGCTATGTGATATTTATTATTTCTTATTGCTTCTTGCATCATAGCATGTCATGTAGTTGCATTAGTAACTTATTGAGATTTATCTCACCCCCTTTTCTTTTTATCTTTGTTTTTCCTTAACCCCCCCCAGGTGCTAAGGAATAGTCTCGTTGATCACGAGAAAGAGGACGTCGAGTGTGGATACATTCTTTTGGGGAAGGTTGTCATAGGTTGGTTTACATTATGTAAATGTGTAACCATTTTGGGATAGTTGTACCAAACAATGATGTCTTAAGAATTGTACATTTGTATTTTGTTGGGAATAAACTTGTGGAAGTTTATAATAGTTGTAATTGGGTTTTTATCAAACTTGGTTTTGTAAAACTTTGGATCATCACCTTTTGGTATCAAATGGAATTTTTAACTTCGGTATTTCACAGTTTTGGTCCTAGAGTCGACGTCCAGATCGCGGTCTCGGGCCCGCGGGGTTCGGGGTCGCGACACGACTAGTCCGCACTAAAACGGACATAACTTTGTGTAGAAAATTCGGATTGACGAACCGAAAATTATGTGACGATCTAGACTTATAGAGATTTCAAAGGGCTTCCTTATTGTGTAATTTTGCTGTGTCGAATATTTCAGGTAATCAGTCAAATAGGGCTGACTTTTTAGCCAATAGGAAAATTAGATAGTTTGACTTGTTTGAACAACCTATAAAAATTAGACTCCTCGCCTAGTGACTTAAGTTCACGTTGACTGGATGTTGGGGCTGGAGAATTAAGGTGGTCCTTCTATCATTTAATTATTATATTCATTCTTTCCTAAATCTAAAATGCTTGGCCACTACAAAAAGTTAGCCTACTATTTTGACTTAATAAGTCTACTTGGTATGAAACCGACTCTCTTTCTCTCTATGTATATATGTAAAACAAAGCCTTTAGTTTGGGGAGCACTTTACTCATACTTATCTTCTGAGTCTCTAAAGCAGAGAACAAATAGAAGAATTAACCCAGGGTTTCGTTAAGACAGAAGAAGCTCCATAAAATCATTTTTGGCTATGATTTCAATGATCGGACATGGTAAGATTGTTAAGCTCGAGCAGGTGATCATTTCTACCCGAACAAAAATCATTTTAGACGGTGTAATTTTCGTAAGTGGGTAAGCTACTATCCCTTTTTAATTATGTAAATTAACTACATTGTTAATTAGCGTATTTCATTATTCCTAAAAATGGTTATCTTGTTAGATAGCTTTATTTGGTGATTATGTAATTATTTGAATGCGTTAAAATGTAGTAAGTGATATTGTGCCCGATTAGGAATGTTATACAGTTCCGAATAGAAATTAGACAATGATTAAAAATCGAGCTGCTAGTTCCTTCGAGATTAGGGACCAAATAAATTGACATATTAACTAGAACGAGTTAATCAGCGAACCCGTCAATGATATTATGGTACGACGTTATCGTAGTCATTTGTTATGGGTTTTGGCTATGTGGTAGATACTCGTAGTTACTTGTGATGTTTAATTACAGTTATACAGTGATTCAGTGAGCCAGTGATTCAGTTATACAGTTATACAGTGATACAGTGATTCAGTGATACAGTGATACAGTGATATAGTGATAGTGATACGTGTAATCGTGGGGTTATGTGTTGGTGTTGTATGCTCTAGGCACGTTTTGTAAAACGATTAATGTTATTTATATATTAAAGATATTGAATGTTTGATTATTATATCCTTTGCATGTTTATTATAATAATTCCCGTCCCTGATAATTATGATTAATTGTTAGTATAAGTTTAATGGATAATCATATGATGATTATGGTGTATGGGATACAATTAAACTTATGGGTATTTGTTGGAGACCAAATACTGGACTGACCCATATGAGATTTATGTCATGGTCACAATGTCATAATTAAGTCTCATATAGTTATATTACTGGAATCTTTAGACCTGAGATTATCACAGTCTTCCACTCGATGAACATTACGTTTGACATATTCAAACGTTACCCCTAATCGGGTAGCTATAAAGAATGTGATTGGCGTAATCGGATTCATGTAGGGAAAGGTAATAAATCAAGAAGGGATTTGTTCCTCGTAAAAGAGAGATGTCAAGCTTTGGCCACTCGAAGAATGGTGTTGATGAAATGCATGGCCGTGCTCAAATAAGATTTGTACTATCAATACATTCTGGATCGAGAAAGCATTGAACATTGTAAGTTGACCATTGACCATGGCTTACGTTCAATAGACATCGTGAAACAAAGAGATTGTAATATGTTCTATAAAGGATTCACGAACTTATACAAGTTATATTAATTGGGTAGTCATGATGGCTTGCTAGAGTCCGCTCATGATTTATGAGCACAAATGTGTTTGGGCTCATTGCCAACTTAATATAATCCTATGGGGTCACACACAAAAGGACGAATTGTTTAAAAGGCTAAAATCGGAATTCTGATGGTGCTCGGCCGAGCACCTCATATGACTCGGCCGAGCATGGGAAATCAGAAGGTCAGATTTTCTGGAGCAAAGGTGCTCGGCCGAGCACCTTAAAGGACTCGGCCGAGCAGGCCCTGTTCGGGCCCAAAAACTGATTTCGTGTTGTGACGGGTTTTAACCTATTTCTCCTAAACGGTTTAGGACTAATAAGTATATAAACCTCTAACAACGACCTAATCAGTATGTATTGATCCATATCAATTAGATAGCCTCCGAGAGAGAGAAAAACAAGTTCTTCTTCTTCCTCAAGAACAAGAACATTGATTTTTCACATAGCCTTCAAAGTAGAAAGAGTTTCTATTGGGTCTAGCAATCCGGTTCAAGAATCGTTCTTGAAATTCGTTCGCGTGTGGATAAACATAGAGGGAGTTGGCATCAACTCCTTCAAAGTTCGTGATCCAAGTTTTGCGGTCGTTCCTACGTTCGTGATTCGAAGAAGCGCGAAGAACAAAGATTGAAGATCTCAGAATTTTAAAGCTCCGTCACGGTTAGTGTTCTAAATTCGTCTCCATATTAATCTAATCATGGTGATCGGATCTAGGCTTTTGGGTTTATTCCGCTGTGCATGTTTGCTCAAAACCCAACAGTGGTATCAGAGCCCCGTTCATCATGATTATTTTAATAATAACATGTTAATGATATAATTGGATTATATGTTTTGGCATGCTATGAGAATTTGGATTCAAGATGTTTATGTGATCTGAGTTTATGTTTGTATATGAGATATATTGAAATCATAAAATCGCACCGTTTAAATACGTTATGTGGGATCTACGATTGCAATAATAATTTGATTATTATGTTCCTTTAGATTATCAAAAATTAATTGGATTGATTTGTTGATGATCTTTGATTCATGAATAAATCGTTTATTCAAGGTTTTGATGAACATGATGATGTGATCATTATGAACACCAAATCCTAAATGAATCGGGAAGGCAATCTTAGAATTAAAATTCGACAAGAAAATCTGTTCTGTTCGTGGTGCTCGGCCGAGCAGTCTATAAGACTCGGCCGAGCAGAGTCGTCAGAAGCAAGGGTTTTCTGGAACACAGAGGCGCTCGGCCGAGCACCTTAAAGGACTCGGCCGAGCAGGTTGATTTTGGACAGAATTTGTTTTTCAGATGGCTGGTTTTAAAAACCGTGTTTCCTGAAATTAAATGGCTTATTTAAAATCACTTTGGATTGAATTTGTTTGTCAGATGGCTGGTTTGAGAAACCGTGTTTCCTGAAAACAAATATCAAGGTCAAAGTAATGAATTGATGGGACAAAAGAATTTAGAATCGAGTTACTTTATGTAAGGGATTGTGGATGCCTATTGGCTTAGTTTCGACCTTACATAGTTGTTTCTTCTAGTTTCTAAATTTGGTACGGGATTGTGGATGCCTTTTGGCTTAGTTTCGACCGTACAATCGTGCTCTCAATAATGTGTTAAAGAATTTATCCCCATAAATCGATCACATGAAATCTTAATTTAATTAATTGGATTAGTTAAATTATTAACCGTTGCTTTAAGAATAACATGTTTATCTTATGTGATCATAAATGTGTTATATGCTATATGTGGTGAACCTTCATAAAACTTAAGTTTTGTGCCAATCCATGATTAAAACACTTGCGAGTACGTGGATAGTTTTATGTGGGATCTGCCAAAGCGAGGTGCATTAATTCTATTCATTTATGAGCAAGATGAGGAAAGAGTGATTCCTATACGTTTAAAATGGTTTGACTTAATTAGGCTATCAAAAGACAAAGTTTTGGGCCCAAGGCACAGATGAGATTAAAACATGTTAGACATATGATGTCTAAAATCTCATAAAGGATCTAAGAGTCATATTTGATATGATTGACAAAGAGTTGTCTACCTAATTAATTTAATTTTGAGAAGTATCGCCAAAGCGGACTTGAAAATAAATTAAAGATGGATCTTAGCCCATTTAAATTATATGATGCATTGGATGTATTTGAAGGTTATATAATTTAGTGGGAATATTTGTGAAATACTAATATTTAATATCTTTAATAAAGTTGGTACTTATATTTAATTATATGTTTGCATAATTGTAGATAATGGCTCAAAATACAAACTTATCACTGCGATCTATCCTTGAGAAGGAGAAACTTCAAGAAGATGGAGCTAACTATACGGATTGGATCCGTAGCCTTAGAATTGTTCTAAAGCATGAGGATAAGCTCTATATTCTTGATGAGCCCGTTCCTGAAGAAGAACCTGCTTCTAATGCACCAAGGATGAGAGAAACGCCTACAAGAAACATGTGAATGATTCTCGTGAGGTGGGTTGTCTTATGCTTGCGGCCATGTGTTCAGAACTTCAGAAGATTCTTGAACACTTGGAAGCATTTGACCTTGCTGCTACATTGAAAGATATGTTCAAGAACAAGCAAGGCAAGAGAGGTTCGACACCATAGCTGCCCTAGTCTCATGCAAGATGAGCGAAGGACAGTCTGTGAGCCCTCATGTTTTGAAAATGAAGGCTTACTTTGAGAAACTAGAGAGGCTTGGCCATCCAATTGAGATTGAGTTGGCTACCGATTTTATTCTTAATTCATTGCCCAAAAGCTATAATCAGTTCGTCATGAACTTTAATATGCAAGGGATGGATAAGACTATGTCTGAATTGCATGGGATGCTTAAGCAGGCAGAAAAGAAAATCGGTAAAGAAGCTGCTCCTGTGCTCATAGTGTCAAAGGAAGGAAAGAAAGGCAAAGGAAAGGGTAAGGCAAAAGTTGTCAAACCCAAGATTAGCAAGGCAAATGTTGCCAATGCTACTGTGGCTAAACCTGCTTCCCAAAAGGATGCAATTTGTTTCCACTGCAATGAGATTGGTCATTGGAAACGCAATTGCAAGGTTTACAAGGAAGAGTTAAAGAAGAAGAAGAGCAGTGGGACTGCGTCTACTTCAGGTATCTATGTTATAGATATTTTTCTTTCTACTTCTAGCTCCTGGGTATTAGATACCGGATGTGGATCTCACATTTGTTTAAATGTACAGGGACTAAGGAATAGAAGGCTACTCAAAGATGGTGAAGTGGACCTACGTGTGGGAAATGGAGCAAGAGTTGCTGCATTAGCCGTAGGAACATATGATGTCATTTTACCTAGCGGATTAATTCTTGTTTTGAACAATTGTTATTACGTTCCAGATTTGAGTAGGAATATTATTTCAGTTTCTTGTTTGGATAATGAAGGTTATAGTTTTCTTATTAAGAATAAGAAGTTTTCTATTTATTTAAATGATATGCTTTATTGTACTGCATGTTCATTTAATGGCCTTTATGTTCTTGATGTTGAAAGTGAAAATAATGATAATATCTATAATGTAAATAAGAAATCCAAACCTAATGATGTAAATCATACTTATTTGTGGCATTGCCGTCTTGGTCATATTAATGAGAAGCGTATCTCAAAACTCCATGGGGACGGACTTTTAGATTCACATGATTTAGAATCATATGAAACTTGTGAGTCTTGTTTACTTGGAAAGATGACTAAGACACCTTTTACTAAGAGTAGTGAAAGAGCTAGTGACTTATTGGGACTCATACATACTGATGTTTGTGGACCAATGAGCAGCAGTGCTAGGGGAGGATATCAATACTTCATAACTTTTACTGATGATTTTAGTATATATGGTTATGTCTACTTAATGAAGCATAAAAGTGAATCTTTTGAGATATTTAGAATATTTCAAAATGAAGTACAAAATCAACTTGGCAAAACTATTAAAGCACTACGATCTGATCGTGGTGGAGAATATTTAAGCCAAGAATTTGACAATCATCTTAAAGAGTGTGGAATTGTTTCACAATTAACTCCACCTGGAACACCACAATGGAATGGTGTGTCTGAGCGGAGAAATATGACCTTATTGGATATGGTCCGCTCCATGATGAGTCAAGTTGATCTTCCTTTATCCTTTTGGGGACATGCACTAGAAACTGCTGCTCTTACACTAAATCGACTTCCAACTAAATCTGTTCCAAAGACTCCATATGAGATGTGGACTGGAAGAAAACCTAGTTTGTCTTTCATAAAGATTGGGGTTGTGAGGCCTATGTTAAGAGAATGATCTCTGACAAACTTGCACCAAAATCTGATAAATGTAACTTTGTGGGTTACCCTAAGGAAACTAAGGGATATTATTTTTACAACCGCACCGACAACAAAGTGTTTGTTGCTCGAGATGGTACCTTTCTAGAGAAAGAGTTTCTCTCCAAAGGAATTAGTGGGAGTAAAATTAATCTCAAAGAGATTCGAGAACCCGAAAATTACATGGAACAAAATGTTGGATCTGAGCAAGCTTCACAAGGAGTTGTGGAACCGGTTCAGAGTACTCAAGTTCCTCGCAGAACTGGTAGGGTGCGATCCGAACCTGAGAGATATGGATTTCTCATGACGGATAGCAATGAAGTAGAAGTCATAGTTGATGACGAACCTACTTCCTACCAAGAAGCGATGTCCGCTCCTGATTCAGATAAATGGCTTGGAGCCATGGAATCTGAAATTAAGTCCATGTATGACAATCAAGTTTGGAACTTGATTGATGCGCCCGAAGGTGTAAAAACCATAGGATGCAAGTGGGTTTTCAAAAAGAAAACTGACATGGATGGAAAGGTGCATACTTATAAAGCTAGACTTGTAGCGAAAGGCTATAGGCAGATTCATGGAATCGACTATGATGAAACTTTTTCACCCGTAGCAATGATCAAGTCTATAAGAATTTTACTTGCCATAGCCGCATATTTTGACTATGAGATATGGCAAATGGATGTCAAAACAGCGTTCCTTAACGGGAACTTACTTAAGGATGTTTATATGACACAACCTGAAGGTTTTGTAATTTCAGAAAATTCTAATAAAGTATGCAAATTGCAACGATCCATTTATGGATTGAAGCAAGCCTCTAGGAGTTGGAATCTTCGGTTTGATGAATCGGTCAAAGAGTTTGGCTTCATCAAGAACGAAGATGAACCTTGTGTATACAAGAAGATTAGTGGGAGCGTAGTATTATTTCTAGTACTATATGTTGATGACATATTGCTAATTGGAAACGACATTGCTGCACTACAGTCTGTAAAAACTTGGTTAGGAAAGTGTTTCTCAATGAAAGATATGGGAGAAGCCGCTTATATCCTTGGCATTAGGATCTATCGTGATAGATCTAAGAAACTGATTGGTTTAAGTCAAGATACATATATTGACAAAGTTCTCAAGAGATTCCGCATGGAAAACTCTAAAAGAGGAAATTTGCCAGTAGGTCATGGCATATCTCTAAGCAAGAATCAGTGTCCTAAGACGACTGATGAGCGTGAGAGAATGATTGGGATTCCATATGCTTCTGCTATTGGATCCATCATGTATGCCATGATATGTACTAGACCTGATGTCTCGTATGCTTTGAGCATGACGAGCAGATACCAATCTGATCCCGGTGAAAGTCACTGGATTGCAGTCAAGACGATTCTTAAGTACTTGCGAAGGACTAAAGATTCGTTCTTGGTGTATGGAGGTATGGAAGATGATCTTGTCGTAAGTGGTTACACAGATGCAAGCTTCCAAACTGACAAGGATGATTCTAGATCGCAATCTGGTTTTGTATTTATGCTTAATGGAGGTGCTGTTAGTTGGAAGAGTTCTAAGCAAAGTACCGTCGCTGATTCTACAACTGAAGCTGAGTATATTGCTGCATCCGATGCTGCTAAAGAAGCTGTTTGGATTAAGAAGTTCATTACTGAACTAGAGGTGGTTCCTAGCATTGCTAAACCAATAGACCTTTATTGTGATAATAATGGTGCTATTGCTCAAGCAAGGGAACCAAGATCACATCAGAAATCCAAACACATACTTAGGCGTTACCATATCATTCGAGAAATCATTAGTAGAGGTGACGTGAATATATGCAGAGTACCGACTGATGATAACATAGCCGACCCATTGATAAAGGGTCTTCCACAAGCAAAGCATGATGGTCATGTTAGGTCTATGGGTATTCGATACATTAATTAGGCCTAGTGCAAGTGGGAGATTGTTGGTGTTGTATGCTCTAGGCACGTTTTGTAAAACGATTAATGTTATTTATATATTAAAGATATTGAATGTTTGATTATTATATCCTTTGCATGTTTATTATAATAATCCCCGTCCCTGATAATTATGATTAATTGTTAGTATAAGTTTAATGGATAATCATATGATGATTATGGTGTATGGGATACAATTAAACTTATGGGTATTTGTTGGAGACCAAATACTGGACTGACCCATATGAGATTTATGCCATGGTCACAATGTCATAATTAAGTCTCATATAGTTATATTACTAGAATCTTTAGACCTGAGATTATCACAGTCTTCCACTCGATGAACATTACGTTTGACATATTCAAACGTTACCCCTAATCGGGTAGCTATAAAGAATGTGATTGGCGTAATCGGATTCATGTAGGGAAAGGTAATAAATCAAGAAGGGATTTGTTCCTCGTAAAAGAGAGATGTCAAGCTTTGGCCACTCGAAGAATGGTGTTGATGAAATGCATGGCCGTGCTCAAATAAGATTTGTACTATCAATACATTCTGGATCGAGAAAGCATTGAACATTGTAAGTTGACCATTGACCATGGCTTACGTTCAATAGACATCGTGAAATAAAGAGATTGTAATATGTTCTATAAAGGATTCACGAACTTATACAAGTTATATTAATTGGGTAGTCATGATGGCTTGCTAGAGTCCGCTCATGATTTATGAGCACAAATGTGTTTGGGCTCATTGCCAACTTAATATAATCCTATGGGGTCACACACAAAAGGACGAATTGTTTAAAAGGCTAAAATCGGAATTCTGATGGTGCTCGGCCGAGCACCTCATATGACTCGGCCGAGCATGGGAAATCAGAAGGTCAGATTTTCTGGAGCAAAGGTGCTCGGCCGAGCACCTTAAAGGACTCGGCCGAGCAGGCCCTGTTCGGGCCCAAAAACTGATTTCGTGTTGTGACGGGTTTTAACCTATTTCTCCTAAATGGTTTAGGACTAATAAGTATATAAACCTCTAACAACGACCTAATCAGTATGTATTGTTCCATATCAATTAGATAGCCTCCGAGAGAGAGAAAAACAAGTTCTTCTTCTTCCTCAAGAACAAGAACATTGATTTTTCACATAGCCTTCAAAGTAGAAAGAGTTTCTATTGGGTCTAGCAATCCGGTTCAAGAATCGTTCTTGAAATTAGTTCGCGTGTGGATAAACATAGAGGGCGTTGGCATCAACTCCTTCAAAGTTCGTGATCCAAGTTTTGCGGTCGTTCCTACGTTCGTGATTCGAAGAAGCGCGAAGAACAAAGATTGAAGATCTCATAATTTTAAAGCTCTGTCACGGTTAGTGTTCTAAATTCATCTCCATATTAATCTAATCATGGTGATCGGATCTAGGCTTTTGGGTTTATTCCGCTGTGCATGTTTGCTCAAAACCCAACATTATGAATCCCCGACTGTGCATGAGGGCGGAGTGCTAGTGTACGGTTGTTGTTGGTTTGTAATCCGTCACATGTCCCCTGTTATTGGCCGTAGCAGGGCTTGGCACATCTCTTGCTAGCCGAGATGGGTCTTGACAGTGTAGCAGTAGGTTGTAGGACTGCTGTTACATGTGTCTTAGTGCACATCTATACAGTATACAGTTATCCATTTATGAGCTCATGTTGATCAAGATGGAGTAAGGGGTGCGTTGATCGGAGATGTTCTCAGTCATATCCTTTTATATGTGTTTAATCAGTTATACAGTGATATGTGATATGGATGATGAGTTGGTCGTTATTTCCAACTGGTATGGGACAGTTGGCAATAGGGATCCTCTCCTATTGTGTGATATATGTTATTCAGTTATGTTGTTATGTGATTCAGCTATTCAGTTGCCTATGCTAGATCTGTTGCATTTTGGCATGCCATGTAGCTGCATGATAGTAGCTTATTGAGTCTTTGACTCACCCTTTCCTTTATTTTGTTTTCCTTAGCTCGCAAGGACGTAGAAGGTCCATCCCAGTCAGGCCGGTGAGCTGAGTTTGAAGGGAGAACGTGGGCAGACGTTTGGGTAGTCCTCTTTCTTATGTTTTGTACAGTGAGGACGATTTTGTAGAGTTACATAAACTCTATTCCGCTAGCTCTAGTTTTGTATATATGTTTCCGCTGCTGTAGTTGTTATTGTAGTACTTCGATATGGTTGTAGTAGATTTATGGACTCTATGCTATTATATATACGGGTTGTGTAGGGTTGTGTAGGGCTGTGTGGCCATAAAGTTTGTTTATCCAGTTAGTTCCTGAGTGTGATAGCTCGTGGTGTTGTTTGTGGCTCCTGTTGTTGTTGAGCCTTATCGTTAGTTGTGGTTTAAACAGGTTCAGATTTTGTGTTTAGTCCAGTTGTGATACAGTTATACAGCGTTCATGCACCAATTTGGAGTTCTGGGAAGGAGCTCAGGTTGGGGTGTGACAATATCCTGGCTTGGGGACTCCGAATGTAGCCATAAGGATGGTGAACCGGGTGAACAAATTCATGGTGTTTATGCTCTTTCATATTATTATTTCATGTGTTGATTATTTTCTCCATATTAATGACTACTAGTATGGGCTAGTGGATGTGGAGATCCCCTCAATTCTCCAACATTTAGATTATTGTTTTGAAACCCATTTATTGGTATTTTTATGAAATAATAGAGATCTTGAGTAATATTGCCCAAAGAAAGTAAATACATTAATGGTGTATATCTTAAAGTTGAGAAGTGATTCCATGTGAAGAACCTAAGTATAAAAGTATTGATACTATGAGTATCAATGCTAATAATCGAATATCATTGTATGAATTAAGTAAAGTGAGTATCAAATTATTATAAACCTTATGGTTTATAGTATAAATACAATATGATAGTATCTTTTATAGGATACATGTTAGAACATGGATTGCATAACAAGTCATTAATGTTCCATTCACGAAATCATGATTATAATGTTAGTATAAAGTGTAGTGGATTAAAAAATGTGTAGAATTCCTGGATGTAATATTACCTATCTTTGATGGGCAAAGTGGTAATTTCACATCACTTAAGATTGAAAGGGTGTAGTCCCTAAATGAGGTGCCTATTGGTTTCATATATAAAGGGCTCTCCATCAGCCCTAGAAACTACGACATCATTCATTATACTCTCTCAATATTCTCTTTATTAAGTGTTAAAGAAGTCAAGAGAGAAAGAGGCACAATCATTTAGAAGTATTACTTTCCCTACTTCTTCTTCTTATTCTTCCTACAACATCAAAGAATGGATTCAACAGGTATACGCTTCCGCCTTCATCTTCTTCCATCTCTTAAACTTATTCCAGAATTGAGTTTATGGCATTAATGGATTAAGATTGTTCCAACAATTGGTATCAGAGACCACTCATATTCTAGTTTAGTTTGAGTTCCTTTGAAATCCTTAAAACGCTTTGTTTTGATTCATAATTCTGTTGAATCTTCAAGTTTTGATGTTGTTTAGAGGCTCTATTCATTTCTACAGTACTGATATTCATCAAATAATAAAGTTTTAAGAAAAGGTTTGAAGTTTTGTTCAATGAACACAATGGTTCAAGCATGACTATCCCTATATAGCATTGTTGTGTGTAATGCATAACTATGTGGATCTACTTGCTTGATTACATTGTTTTAAAAACAAGATTATCCCTAAATAGCATGGTTATACATTGTATAATGTATACCCATGTGGATCTACTTGTTGTTCATCCATTTGGGAAATGTTTGGTTAAAATTCAGAAGTGCAAAAAATCACTCTGCATGGCCGAGCCTTTCTGCTCGGCCGTGCACCTTCAGTGAATGAACCGGTGCTACCTGGAAATAGGTGGTCCGGGCGGGTATTTGGCCAGATCCGGTCGGACCTTGTTGATCAGTACGAGCGGGTACTCTGAACGATCCGGTCGGACCTCAGGAATAGTCCGGTCGGGTATAAGGTTCTGCCCAGTCGGACCTCTATGATCTGCACGGTCGGGCATTGTGTGTTGCACGGCCGTGCACTAAAGCGCCTAAAATCCATGTTTCTGTAAATTTTCTGCTCGGCCGTGCTATTCTCTATGCTCGGCCGTGCAAACACTGTTCACAGGTTTTTGAGATTTTCATAAATAATGCACATTTTGTTTCCCTTTTGAGCAAAACATACATTTTCAAACCATAAATTTGTGATTAATTATATGCTTAAACAATTTTATTCATATTTAAATAATATTATCGCTAAAGTGATTCACGTTATTTAAATACGAAATTGTTAAAGTGTTGAATGTATGAGTTGATATGTGAATGGCATGAATTTTTCAAAGAATATCTTGTTGTTTGACTAAACTTATACATTCATGTGGTAACAAGTAAAATGAACATTAAGTTGTCTTGTTAGATACATAAATCGGCCCAAAGGAAGATTTAGTATTTGATTAAGATGTAGTTCCAATTACTTGTTACCTAAGGCAATCATATATGAGTCAACTCGCAATCCAAAGATTAGTTTTGATGTCATGTTGATTGTCTTGTTTGATAGATTTCATTGATATAATTAATCATTTATTCATTATGTATTTCTTATTCATGTTTTGTATTCATTCTTGTTCTCGAAATTCCAACAGATTTACTTATTGCTTCATCCGTAATTGCTGCTATGAGTACCGTACCGATGCTAAATGGGACTAACTTTAAAACTTGGAAAAATAAAATGACAATGATCTTAGGATATATGGACATAGATCTCGCATTAAGGGAACCGTTTCCTCTTCCTCTCACTGATAAAACCACTCAAGAAGATCGCTTAAATGCTGAGAAGTGGAAACGCTCCAACCGCGTGAGCCTAATGATCATGAATATTGTTGTCCCGAAGACTATTTTGAACAATGTCTCCAAGGATGTTGATGCTAAAACATTCCTTGATATCCTTAAGGAACGTTTGGCATCTACCTCTTATCATGGGACAAAGAGAAGAGGGAAGGAAATTGCGGTTGCAAGTAATAAGAAGACTAAGGGATCATCTAATGGTCATAAGGAAAAGAAATGCTTCTTTTGCAAGGACCTCACTCACATGAAGTACGACTGCCCTAAGTATCACGCTTGGCGTGCTAAGAAAGGTATGTCATTTGGTCTTATTTGTACTGAGGCTAATTTGGTTTCAGTTCCTACATATACATGGTGGTTGGATTCTGGTGCAACAACTCACATAAGTATGTCTATGTAGGGTTGCTTGAATTACCGAAGACCCAGTGAAGATGAGAGATTCATCTATATGGGAGCTGGGAATCCGGTTGAAGTAATAGGTATAGGGACCTTTCGGTTATTGTTAAGTACTGGTTATTATTTTGTATTAAATAATACTTTTATTGTACCATCATTTTGACGGAATTTGATATCTATCACAATATTGGACAAGGAAGGTTACTCTTGTTCATTTGGAAATAATAAATGTGATCTTTATTTTAATTCCAAAGTTGTTGGTACTAGTACTTTGTCAAGTAATGATAATATTTATTTACTTAACACTATTCAAATAATAAATGAGTCTCATAATAATGAAAACAAAAGTAGAAAGCGAAAGTTATCAAGTGAAAATTCTTATACCTTATGACATAAGAGTTTGGGTCATATCTCCAAGAGGAGAATTGACAAGCTTGTGTCAAAAGAATCTTAAACAAGCTTGATATTTTGGAAAAAGACTTTTGCATTGAATGCCTTAAAGGAAAATCTACAAACACTAAAAGATAAGTATCTTCGAGAGCATCAAGTGTCCTAAAACTAATAAATACGGATATTTGTGGGCCATTCACTACCCCTTCATGGAATGGTCAACATTATTTTTATTATGTTCCTAGACGACTACTCTCATTATGGGTACATTTATTTACTTCATGAAAAGTCTCAATCATTGGATGTTTTCAAGTCTTATAAGGACGAAGTTGAAAATCAACTTGGGAAGACTATTAAGAACGTTAGATCCGATCGTGGTGGTGAATACTGCGGTTGGAATGATGGTTCGGGTGAAAAACATCCGGGTCCTTTTGCTCGCTATCTTGAAGAGTGTGGGATTGTCCCTCACTACACTATGTCGAGTACGCCTAGCATGAATGGTGTAGCTGAGAGACGTAATAGAATCCTTAAGGATATGGTAAGAAGTATGATCTCTTGTACTTCTTTACCTCATTCATTATGGGCGATACATTAAAACCGCATCTTATATTCTCAATAGAGCTCCCTCTAAAGCTACTAATAAAACCTCTTATGAATTATGGACGAATAAGAAACCGTCCTTAAATAATTTCATGTATGGGGTTGTCCAGCAGATGCTAGGCCTTATAGGCCTAATGAGGGCAAACTGGACGCTAAGACTGTTAGTAGCTATTTTGTTGGGCATGCCGAGAGATCTAGGGGCTATAAATTTTACAACCCGAAAACTAGAACCTTTTTTGAAACGGAAAATGCTAGGTTCTTTGAGGATGTTGAATTTAGAGGGAAAATTAGGAATAATTTTGAATTTGAATTTGAATTTGAAGAGGAAGAGGCATCCATTTCTATAGCTCTTCTCTTAGTTCCCATTGGAAATCAAGGTTTTATACCTAAAATGTCACGACCCGAAATCTAAGCTCTATTTTATTAGTAATTAATTGATTGTTACTTAATTATTTGCTTATTTATTTATTTATTTAAATTATTATTTATTTAAATAATTATGTGTGCAATTTATGTGTTATAATAATTTATGCCTAGCATTTTATTTGGGTCATTTGTGCTAGTGTAGAAATGTTGAGTCTTAATTGTTAGTAGGGAGTGTAGTGTTTGTGTCTAGTGTTTGTGTGTAGTGTAGTGGAGGGGGCCTAAGTGTAAATCTTTTAAACATTTCCCTACTCCCTCCCTACTCCTTCCCTCACCTCCCCCATCCTCACACTCCATCTTCCAGCCAACTCTCTCTCTCTCCTCCATGTATGGTAAGTTTCTCCTCTTCCTTATCTCTTCTTTTTCTTCATCTTCTTCTTGTTATCTCTCATTTCTTAAAACGTGAACATTGTTTAGATCGTCGATAGGATCGCGTAGAATCAAAAATATTTGAAATCCATCAACTTTGAGAAAATCCAGGTAAGTTACTTTTCCCCCATTCTGATGCTAAAATGTTCATATCATGTTTAGATAATGTTTGATGTGTTATATTTGAAGTTTGGTTGGGTTTTGAATTTATTGAGAATTTATTTTGGGTTTTGATCAAAAATGGTGAAATCTTGAATGTTGGGTTTGATTCTTGATTTTGGTTGTTAAATGTTGTTGTATGAGTCTTTTTAGACTTATTAGTTGTGTTGGTACATCAGTAAACTAGTTGGAAGGTTGAAATTTTGGTTGGAATGTGTTTTGGGATAAAATGGAAGAACCCATGTTGTTCTTCCCGATTTCCAGCAGTTCAGAAGGTTGGGCGGCCGCACAAAAATGTCTGGGCGACCGCACATCTATCTGAAAGCTTTTGTTCTTGTTTTGAAGGATTTTGGGCGACCGCGCAGTCCCTTTTGGGCGGCCGCACAGAACCCCTGAAAGTTTACATTTGTTAATTTTGTGTGATTGAAGAATGTGTTTTGATCCAAATCTTGGGTGTCCTTCTTGTTGACCTTAGTGAACATTGTAGTACACTCTAGTGATGGAATTGAGTCCTTTGTGATCAAGTTTGTGTTTGAAATTTATTAATGTTAATTGAGATTGTTGGAACACTTTATTGATTGGGTTTGATTCTTTTGTGAATAAATACGATATGGAATTTGATTAAGTATCATTTTGGGAATGTGATTCATCTTTGATGTGCGGTTTGAATTGGTTTACCTTTGTGGTAATTTAATTGGATTGGTTCCCTACTTTGGAACCTTAAGTTTTTTATTCATGCTAAATTATTATTACTTAGCATTTATTTGGAAGCCCAGCTGGCATATTTGTTGCATCGGGCGATGGGAAAGATTATAATGGCAAAGCCAAGTCCATTATAATGTTGACCATTGTTTTGCCCCCTTCTATACCCTTTTCCAGATTGGCCTTGGAAAAGTCAAGTTAGCGTTTCTCTGTGAATGTATCTAGCTAACGGGCATGACTTTGTGTCATGGTCCTTGTCCTTTGTGACACTTTTATGGTTATTGGTTCCGGTACCGGGGTTTTCTCTTCGGCTTTCATGCTATTATGAAGATGATGATTTGTTGATTATTGAAGCTGCGCAGCGATCCTTTATTTGGATGTTCCGGTTTGGAAAACCTTGGCTATATCCTTTGTTATGTGTTTATTTCCGCTGCTATCTGTTATGTGATAAATGCTATGTGCTATGTGATATTATTATTGCTTATTGCTTCTTGCATCATAGCATGTCATGTAGTTGCATTAGTAACTTATTGAGATTTATCTCACCCCCTTTTCTTTTATCTTTGTTTTTCCTTAACCCCCCCCCCCAGGTGCTAAGGATTAGTCTCGCTGATCACGAGAAAGAGGACGTCGAGTGTGGATCCATTCTTTTGGGGAAGGTTGTCATAGGTTGGTTTACATTATGTAAATGTGTAACCATTTTGGGATAGTTGTACCAAACGATGACGTCACTAAGATTTGTCTATTTGTATTTTGTTGCGCATAAACTTGTGGAAGTTTATGATAGTTGTAATTGGTTTTTATCAAACTTGGTTTTGTAAAACTTTGGATCATCACCCTTTTGGGTATCAAATGAAGTTTTTAACTTCGGTATTTTACAGTTTTGGTTTTAGAGTCGACGTCCAGCTCGCGGTCTCGGGGCCCGCGGGGTCCGGGGTCGCGACAGTTGGTATCAGAGCTATGGCATTAGCTCTATGTATAAGTCTAGGTGGATTAGTATGACCTAGGTGGGTAGTAGTGTGCGGAGTGATTAACGGTTGATGTTTTATGCAGGTACTTGTTACAATGGTTCGTAGAAGGAGTGGTGAAGGTAGTACCGGTAATGCAAATCAGAATGATACAAGGGAAGAAACCCGTACCATGTTTCAAGGCATGTTTGAGGCGGCCATGAAGGCCATACATGATCAAGGTCCGAGGGTAGAACAAGCTCCACCCCGCTATGGATTGGAGCAATTTCTGAAGTTGAAACCGGTTGAATTCAATGGGGAACCTGATGTAAGGAAAGCTGAGTTGTGGATTGAGTCTATGGAGAAAGTTTATGATGTATTTGGTTGCTCGGATGAGGACAAGGTCCGGTTCGCGGCTTATAGGCTTGTGGGAGCCGCCGAGCATTGGTGGAAAGGTATTAAAGCTACTTGGGATGATACTCACACGGTGTATGCGTGGGAGTTGTTTGTGCGCAAATTCAAGGAGCATTTCATTCCGGTTGTTGATCAAAACCGAAAGGAGATCGAGCTACTCAACTTGGAGCAAGGATTGTTGTCTATAGCACAATACTCGGCTAAGTTCATAGAATTAGCCCGGTATTGCGACTATTTGGTGAGGACCGAGGAACAAAAGGCTATGAGATTCATTCGGGGATTGAAGACCTCCATTCGTACTCAACTTATTGCTCAACGGATTGTGACATTCCAAGATGCGGTGGACCGAGCCTATTTGATAGAGCAAGATATCGGGGAGCATAAAAGGAAAACCGAGGTTATGGGTACGGGTAAACCGGGAAGCCATGCTAAATCGCAACCTCAACACCGTTCTGATAACCGAGGTAACTTTGGGGGACAATCTCAGTTCCGAGGGCAACCGATCCCAAGGAACCCGGGTACCACTTCCAGGAACCAAGGGAGCCAAATTAGGAAGCCTTGTACCTTTTGTCAGAAGGTAGGCCATTCGGAGGATAGGTGTTGGAAAAAGCAAGGCAAGTGTACCAATTGTGGTGAAATGGGGCACTTTGCGAGAGAGTGCACGAGGTACCGAGGTCAGTCATCCGGGTCAGGAGTTGGTTCTAATCAGGGTCAGAAAAGGGATGCCGATGGGAAGCCCAAAGTTCAAGGGAAGGTTTATGCCATGAATCAACAACAAGCTACCGATGATCCATCCGTTATTGGAGGTATTGTTTCTGTGTCTAATGTGAGCGCGCGAGCGCTAGTAGATCCAGGATCATCTCATTCATACATTTCTGTGCAATTTGCTTCCATGTTAAATGCTGCATTCGAGTCTTTACCGTACGTGCTAGAGGTGTCGACCCCTATAGGAGAATGCTTGATTTCTGATCGAGTCTTTCGTGCGTGTGATGTGGTTATGTGTGGTCGTGTCCTTTGTGCGGATTTGGTAGTTCTTCCTATCCAAGACTTTGATGTCATTTTGGGTATGGATTGGTTGAGCAAGTTTCATGCGTCCGTTGATTGCCGTAAGAAAACTGTTACTTTTTCTATTCCCGATGTGCCTAAATTTGTGTTTGAGGCTAGTCCTCTGAGTAGAAAGGTTCGCTTAATTTCTTTTATGAAAGCGAGAAAATTATTGCATAGTGGTTGTGAGGGGTATTTGGCTAGTATTCTTGATACTAGGAAGGAATCCCCTAGTTTTGATAGTGTTCGGGTAGTTCGGGAATTTCCAGATGTTTTCTCTACCGGTATGATATGCCTCCCGATCGTGAGATTGAGTTTTGTATAGATCTTTTGCCGGGTACGACTCCAATTTCGAAAGCACCTTATAGGTTAGCTCCCGCTGAGTTGAAGGAGTTAAAGGTTCAATTGCAAGAGTTGCTTGATCGAGGGTTTATCCGCCCTAGTGTTTCCCCGTGGGGAGCACCGGTTTTATTTGTGCGAAAGAAAGACGGTTCCTTGAGATTGTGCATAGATTACCGGAAGTTGAATCAGGTCACGGTGAAGAACAAGTATCCTTTACCGCATATTGATGATTTGTTTGATCAGCTTCAAGGGTCCGTGGTTTTCTCTAAACTTGATTTGAGGAGTGGGTACCATCAGTTGAAGGTTCGATCGGAGGATATTCCGAAGACTGCTTTTCGCACTCGGTGTGGTCATTATGAGTTCTTGGTTATGCCGTTTGGGTTGACTAACGCGCCGGCCGTGTTTATGGATTTGATGAACCGGATTTTCCATCCCTATCTTGACTCGTTCGTGGTAGTCTTTATTGATGATATTCTCGTCTATTCGAAATCTCGAGAGGAGCACGAGCAGCACTTGAGGACAGTTTTATCCGTTCTTGCGAGGGAGAAATTATTTGCGAAGTTCAGCAAATGCGAATTTTGGCTCGAGAAGGTGTCATTTCTGGGTCACGTGATTTCTAAAGATGGGATTTCGGTGGATCCTTCAAAGATTGAAGCTATAGTGGATTGGAAGAGACCCGAGTCAGTGACCGAGATTCGTAGCTTTCTGGGTTTAGCCGGTTATTACAGAAGATTTATTGAAGGGTTTTCGAGGATTGCTACTCCGATGACTCAGTTGACCCGAAAGAATGTTCCGTTTGTGTGGACCGAGAAATGTGACAAGAGTTTCGAGGAATTGAAGAAGAGGTTGACTACCGCACCGATCTTGACTTTGCCTAATGGGAGCGATGGCCTAGTGATTTACAGTGATGCTTCGAAAGAGGGTTTGGGTTGTGTGTTGATGCAGAATGGGAAATTAATTGCGTATGCTTCGAGGAAGTTGACCCCGAGTGAACAGAATTACCCGACTCATGATATGGAGTTAGCGGCGATAGTATTTGCATGCACAAATGGAAGCACTATCTTTATGGAGCGAAGTTCGAGATTTTTACTGATCACAAGAGTTTGAAGTACCTTTTCTCCAGAAAGAGTTGAATAATAGGCAGCGCCGATGGATGGAATTATTGAAGGATTATGATTGTACGATTTCTTATCATCCGGGGAAGGCGAATGTGGTAGCCGATGCGATTAGTAGAAAGTCTTATGTGGCTTCGATGATGGTTCGTGAATGGAAAATGCTTGAGGATGTTCGATATTGGTCTCCTCGTGAATCGAGACATGGGGCTATTTTTGCGAATATTAGGGTGTCTCCGACCCTAATTCAGAGGATAAAGGAAGCTCAGAAAGAAGACCCCGAGTTAGTGAAGGTAATGGGTAAATTGAAGGAAAAGAACTTCGAGGATTTTTCTGTTAGTTCGAGAGGAGTGTTGACTTTCCGTGGTCGTTTGTGTGTTCCGGATGTTGATGGAATTAAACAGAGAGTTCTTGATGAGGGTCACAAATCGAGGTATACTATTCATCCGGGCAGTACGAAGATGTATCAGGATTTGAAGCAACAATTTTGGTGGATTAATATGAAAAGGGAAATAGCCGAGTATGTTTCGAAGTGTTTAACGTGTCAGCAGGTCAAAGCCGAGCATCAGAGACCCGCGGGATTGCTTCAGCCGTTAGATATTCCCGAGTGGAAATGGGAGCATGTGACTATGGATTTCGTTACGGGACTACCTCGTACCCATAGGAAGTATGACAGTGTTTGGGTAATAGTGGATAGATTGACCAAGGGTGCCCATTTCTTGCCTATTGACATCAGATATTCGATGGAGAAGCTTGCGACCCTTTATATTGATGAGATTGTTAGATTGCATGGGGTTCCGGTTAGTATTGTGTCAGATCGAGACCCGAGGTTTACTTCTAGATTCTGGAAGGCATTTCAGGAAGCTTTGGGTACAGATTTGCGATTCAGTACAGCTTTTCATCCTCAGACCGACGGTCAATCCGAGAGGACTATTCAGATTTTGGAGGATATGTTGCGAGCTTGTTCGATACACTTTTCCGATTCTTGGGATTCGCACCTACCGTTAGTGGAATTCTCTTACAACAACAGTTATCAGGCTAGTATCGAGATGGCACCGTTTGAGGCCTTGTATGGAAGGAAATGTAGATCGCCTATTTGTTGGATGATGTCGGTGAAGCGAAAGTTTTGGGTATCGATTTGCTTCGGGATTCGGTTGAGAAAGTCAAAGTTATCCGGGATAGATTGAAGACAGCCCAGAGTCGACATAAGAGCTACGCAGATAACCGAAGGCGAGACCTTAGTTTTCAGACCGGTGATTTTGTGTTCTTGAAAGTGTCTCCGAAGGTGGGTATTCGTAGGTTTGGGAAGAAAGGCAAATTGGCTCCGAGGTTTATTGGTCCGTTTGAGATTTTGGGAAAGGTTGGACTTCTAGCGTATCGTCTTGCGTTACCGCCATCTTTGGACCGGTTGCACAACGTCTTTCACGTTTCTATGCTTCGGAAGTATGTTCATGATCCATCTCACGTGTTACCGAGGATACCGGAGGATATTGAACCCGATATGTCTTATGAGGAACGACCGGTTCGGATCTTAGATTCTAAAGTCCAAGAGTTGAGGAGCAAGAGCATCGCGTTGGTTCGAGTTCTTTGGAGGAATCATAATATCGAGGAGTCGACGTGGGAGCTCCGAGATGAGATCGAGAGGAAATTTCTGTGGCTTTTTGTTTGAGGTGAGTCTCGTTAAAATTCGGGTCGAATTTTCTTTAAGGGGGAGTGAATGTCACGACCCGAAATCTAGGCTCTATTTTATTAGTAATTAAATGATTGTTACTTAATTATTTGCTTATTTATTTATATAAATTATTATTTATTTAAATAATTATGTGTGCAATTTATGTGTTATAATAATTTATGCCTAGCATTTTATTTGGGTCATTTGTGCTAGTGTAGAAATGTTGAGTCTTAATTGTTAGTAGGGAGTGTAGTGTTTGTGTGTAGTGTTTGTGTGTAGTGTAGTGGAGGAGGCCTAAGTGTAAATCTTTTAAACATTTCCCTACTCCCTCCCTACTCCTTCCCTCACCTCCCCCATCCTCACACTCCATCTTCCAGCCAACTCTCTCTCTCTCCTCCATGTATGGTAAGTTTCTCCTCTTCCTTATCTCTTCTTTTTCTTCATCTTCTTCTTGTTATCTCTCATTTCTTAAAACGTGAACATTGTTTAGATCGTCGATAGGATCACGTAGAATCAAAAATATTTGAAACCATCAACTTTGAGAAAATCCAGGTAAGTTACTTTTCCCCCATTCTGATGCTAAAATGTTCATATCATGTTTAGATAATGTTTGATGTGTTATATTTGATGTTTGGTTGGGTTTTGAATTTATTGAGAATTTATTTTGGGTTTTGATCAAAAATGGTGAAATCTTGAATGTTGGGTTTGATTCTTGATTTTGGTTGTTAAATGTTGTTGTATGAGTCTTTTTAGACTTATTAGTTGTGTTGGTACATCAGTAAACTAGTTGGAAGGTTGAAATTTTGGTTGGAATGTGTTTTGGGATAAAAATGGAAGAACCCATGTTGTTCTTCCCGATTTCCAGCAGTTCAGAAGGTTGGGCGGCCGCACAAAAATGTCTGGGCGACCGCACATCTATCTGAAAGCTTTTGTTCTTGTTTTGAAGGATTTTGGGCGACCGCGCAGTCCCTTTTGGGCGGCCGCACAGAACCCCTGAAAGTTTACATTTGTTAATTTTGTGTGATTGAAGAATGTGTTTTGATCCAAATCTTGGGTGTCCTTCTTGTTGACCTTAGTGAACATTGTAGTACACTCTAGTGATGGAATTGAGTCCTTTGTAATCAAGTTTGTGTTTGAAATTTATTAAGTGTTAATTGAGATTGTTGGAACACTTTATTGATTGGGTTTGATTCTTTTGTGAATAAATACGATATGGAATTTGATTAAGTATCATTTTGGGATGTGATTCATCTTTGATGTGCGGTTTGCATTGGTTTACCTTTGTGGTAATTTAATTGGATTGGTTCCCTACTTTGGAACCTTAAGTTGTTTATTCATGCTAAATTATTATTACTTAGCATTTATTTGGAAGCCCAGCTGGCATATTTGTTGCATCGGGCGATGGGAAAGATTATAATGGCAAAGCCAAGTCCATTATAATGTTGACCATTGTTTTGCCCCCTTCTATACCCTTTTCCAGATTGGCCTTAGAAAAGTCAAGTTAGCGTTCCTCTGTGAATGTATCTAGCTAACGGGCATGACTTTGTGTCATGGTCCTTGTCCTTTGTGACACTTTTATGGTTATTGGTTCCGGTACCGGGGTTTTCTCTTCGGCTTTCATGCTATTATGAAGATGATGATTTGTTGATTATTGAAGCTGCACAGCGATCCTTTATTTGGATGTTCCGGTTTGGAAAACCTTGGCTATATCCTTTGTTATGTGTTTATTTCCGCTGCTATTTGTTATGTGATAAATGCTATGTGCTATGTGATATTATTATTGCTTCTTGCATCATAGCATGTCATGTAGTTGCATTAGTAACTTATTGAGATTTATCTCACCCCCTTTTCTTTTATCTTTGTTTTTCCTTAACCCCCCCCCCAGGTGCTAAGGATTAGTCTCGCTGATCACGAGAAAGAGGACGTCGAGTGTGGATCCATTCTTTTGGGGAAGGTTGTCATAGGTTGGTTTACATTATGTAAATGTGTAACCATTTTGGGATAGTTGTACCAAACGATGACGTCACTAAGATTTGTATATTTGTATTTTGTTGGGCATAAACTTGTGGAAGTTTATGATAGTTGTAATTGGTTTTTATCAAACTTGGTTTTGTAAAACTTTGGATCATCACCCTTTTGGGTATCAAATGAAGTTTTTAACTTCGGTATTTTACAGTTTTGGTTTTAGAGTCGACATCCAGCTCGCGGTCTCGGGGCCCGCGGGGTCCGGGGTCGCGACATAAAATCCAAGAAGAACATACAATTCAAAACAATGACTCTCCTATAAATATTGAACCACATGAAAATGTTGATCATAAGGATGAAATTCAACAACCTTAAAATCAGGAAGAACCAGTGCCTTTAAGAAGATCCAATAGAGTAAGAAGGAGTGAAATTCCGGATGATTATGAGGTGTATCTTGCCGAGAATGAAGGACACTTAGGTTTAGTGGGAGATAAGCCTCTCACCTTCCATGTAGCCATTAATAGTCCTAATTCTTATAAGTGGATCAATGCCATAAATGAAGAGTTAAAATCTATGAAAGACAACGACATTTGAGATCTTGTTCCATTACCTAAAGATGTGGAACCTATTGGGTGTAAGTGGATCTTTAGCACCAAAAGGGATTCACAAAGTAATGTGGAAAGATATAAGGCTCGTCATGTTGCTAAAGGTTTTACTCAAAAGAAAGCATTGATTACAAAGAAACATTTTCTCCGGTATCTTTTAAAAACTCTTTTAGGATCATTATGACACTAGTAGCTCATTATGATCTTGAAATTCATCAAATGGATGTAAAGACAGCTTTTCTCAATGGAGACATCGAGGAAACTATCTATATGAAAGAAACCAGAAATGGTGACTGATTTGGATCAAACTAATCAATTAGTTTGTAAACTTAAGAAATCCATTTATGGGCTCAAGCAAACTTCTCGTCAATGGTACATAAAATTTAATCAAGTTATTCTTTCATTTGGTTTTGAAACGAATCTTGGTGAAAATTATGTATACCATAAGTTCAGTGGGAGTAAATTTATAATTTTGGTCTTATATGTGGATGATATTTTGCTTGCTAGTAATGATATGAACCTTCTTAAAGAAACTAAGAATTTTCTGTCCCAAAATGAAAGGTCTTGGTCAGGCATATTTTTTATTAGGAATCCAAATTCACCGTGATCACTCACGAGGTATTTTAGGATTAACACAAAAGGCCTATATAGAAACGGTATTACAAAGGTTTAGCATGCAAAACTGTAAACCACTTGACACCCCTGGTTTTAAAAGAGACAAGTTTAGTCTCAAACAGTGTCCTAAAAGTAATTTTGAATCTAATTATATGGAAAATATCTCTTATGCATCAGCAGTAGGAAGCTTAATGTATGCGCAAGTTTTGCATTTATTGTTGGGATGCTTGGTAGATACCAAAGCAATCCGGGGAGAGAAAATTGGGTTGCAGCCAAAAGAATGATGATATGTTTACAAAAACACTAAATAACTACATGCCTATATATTTAAAATCGGATCATCTTGAGATCATTAGGTATTCCGATATTGGTTAAATTATATGGCTGCATAAGTTTATTGAGGGACTGCGAATTGTCAACAAGTATCGAAAGACCACTTAAGATTTATTGTGACAATCGGGCGGCAGTCTTATAGCAACAAGAGTTCATCAAAGTCTAGGCATATAGACATTAAGTTTCTTGTTGTAAAGGAAAATGAACAAATAGAAATACAATTTATAGAAACAAAGTCCATATTAGCGGATCCGTTTATGAAAGCGTTATCATCCTCAGTGTTTCATGAGCATGTTGCTGATATGGGTGTGACAACTTTGATAAAATTTAATATAGTGGGAGTTTGTGTTGTTCTTTCATTAATTGTTCTCTTATTTTAAAGTTTTAATCTTGTTTGGTTAAGTTGAACTAGTTGGAAGAATATGGATATATTCATTATGTTCCATGCTACACATCTACACTTTGATCTATGTCATTTAGTTGGATTTGTATTCGTGATTACTGTGGGTTTAGTTGCGAATCAATTACAACGACTGCCCCTTTAGTCCTTATACTTATGACTAATGGACGGGATTGTTATGGATGACAACAATGTGCACACATAAGGGTTGTCATTTTTATTATACTTATGGTTTTAAAGGAAAGACATAGTTATGCAAATCAAGTAGGATATTTTTAGAACATGGATTGCATAACAAGTCATTAATGTTCCATTCATGAAATCATGATTATAATTTTAGTATAAAGTGTAGTGGATTAAATAATGTGTAAAATTCCTGGATGTAATATTACCTATTTTTGATGGGCAAGTGGTAATTTCACATCAGTTAAGATTGAAAGGGTGTAGTCCCTAAATGAGGTGCCTATTGGTTTCATATATAAAGGGCTCTCCATCAGCCCTAGAAACTACGACATCATTCATTTTACTCTCTTAATATTCTTTTCATTAAGATTGAAAGGGTCTAGTCCCTAAATGAGGTGCCTATTGTCATTTTTATTATACTTATGGTTTTAAAGGAAAGACATAGTTATGCAAATAAAGTGGGAGATTTTTAGAACATGGATTGCATAACAAGTCATTAATGTTCCATTCATGAAATCATGATTATAATGTTAGTATAAAGTGTAGTGGATTAAATAATGTGTAGAATTCCTGGATGTAATATTACCTATTTTTGATGGACAAAGTGGTAATTTCACATCACTTAAGATTGAAAGGGTGTAGTCGCTAAATGAGGTACCTATTGGTTTCATATATAAATGGCTCTCCATCAGCCCTAGAAACTACGACATCATTCATTTTACTCTCTTAATATTCTTTTCATTAAGTGTTAAATAAGTCTAGAGAGAAAGAGGCACAATCATTTAGAAGTATTGCTTTCCCTACTTCTTCTTCTTATTCTCCCTATAACATCAAATAATGGATTCAATAGGTATACACTTCCGCCTTCATATTCTTCCCTCTCTTAAACTTATTCCTGAATTGAATTTATGGCATTAATGGATTAAAATTGTTCCAACAATACTTAGTTGATTTGGTATAGTGTTATAGAGATGAAACCTACACCATCTAAAGTTGAGTACTTAAAATGTACAAGTATAAATCATAACTTCGTCTAAGTTATGGCATGAGATGAGTTAAGGATAAGTGGTGTGGTTATGGAATGAAAGTGATATTAGACCATGCAGTTATACTTCATGGTGAAATGGTATACAAGTATAAAGCGTTGTTTAAAATGATGGAACAAACACCATCCTATGATATGTACTCTTAACAATATTAAGAGATGCAAAAGAATATATGTATATATATATATATATATATATATATATATATATATATATATATATATATATATATATATATATATATATATATATATACATGGAAAATGAGTATGTACACGAATCCAATGTGGGATTCATTATTAATATTGATGGAACATATATCATCTTATATTTTTCTCCTAGCAACATCAGGAGAGGTTATATTGATATGGATACGAGTATGTACACGAATCCAATGTGGGATTCATTATTAATATTGATGGAACAAATATCATCTTATATTGTATTCCTAGCAACATCGGGAGAGGTTATATTGATATGGATATGAGTATGTACACGGGTCCGATGTGAGATTCATTAAATGTGGAACTGAGTATGTACACGAATCCAATGTGAGATTCACTATATGAATAATGGGATACGTATATATATACTACAATGGGAAAAAAACAAGTACTTGTTATAGTACTAAAGTGAATGTTGTTGTGAAAACACAATTAGTTAAAAAATAGTATATAATGTATATTTGAGATGAGATTATGGAATAAATGGTTGTTGAGAATAAATTGTGAATTATGTGTTACTGGCATTAGAAGTTGTATATGTGTTGTTTTGTGTTGAACAGGAAATCGGAAGTGAGAAAATGATAAGGCTACGAAATTGGTAGCATTTACTTACATGAGGCGGAAATTGTGATGGGTTCTTATGTTTTCTTTATAAGAGTTTAATACATTTCATTTTATGAATTGTATTTAATTGTAAATTGTATGCTTCCGTATATATTTTATTTGTGTTCTATTAGTCAGTTACACTCACTTTTATTTGTTTCAATATCGAAACAGGAAAAGTCTAGCTAAATGGTAGTTCATTGAGGTTTTTGACCTAGATTGTCATAAAAAATGAAGTTTATGTACAAATTTGTTTAGAGCCATATGTATGGCTTAGTGTTTGTATTAAATCGGTTAGCTCCTAGTAAATTCTATGGTATTGTATATGGTGGTACAAGAGTTTCTTAAGACTCTTGATGTTCTAGTTGTTGTAGCCATGTTAGTGTGTGGTTCAAGAGTTTTATATTACTCTTGGTTGTTATTGTTTTGATTAAAAAGAATGTTTTTTTTAGTCACCGGTTTCAAGAGTTGTGATGTCATGTGGACATCATTCAAGCTCAAATAAGTTGTAAATTGGGAGCTTATTTTTTGGGGCATGACATTTGCATTGTTGAGAAGCAAACAAAGAAAATAAAATCATACAAGATTAAGGGAAAAGTCTCATTTGTGAAATTAATGTCCAATTTGGAAAGTAAATATAAATTTTCTCCCACAAATACTATTAAATATAAGTTTCTTCATTTACTTTAACATTATTATGCATCAAAATTGTTTTTTCGTTAAGCAATAGTTTAATTTTTTTGTAAAAAAAATCACAAATTCCCGATTGTGTTGTTCGGCTTTGATCAGCTGAAAATTAGTGATGTTCGGCCAGAGGTAATAGAACATGTTGGGTTTTGATGCATCATGCGCAGCGGAATAAATATAAGATCAAACACCCATGAGCTCGGATCCGTGCATGTTGATTAAATTAAATACAAGATGAAAGAAAACATACCCTTGAAGATCGAATCCATAAACACGGACTTTGAGGTGCTAACGCAAACACCCTCTATCGGTATTCACACGTCGAACAGATATCAAGAACACCTTCTTGATCTGGATTGCTACACCCAAGGCATGGTGAATAAACGATTTCTTCATAGGAATTATTTTGCTTCATTGATCATTGTATTTTGATGATTATGAATCACAAAATAAATAATCCTAACTCTCTAAATTTATTGTTTCTAAAACAATTGTTATTGGTTTCCAAAATCAACATTAGGGGCTGTCAAACCCGGCTGCATATATTTATATGAGAGTTTGACCTAATTCCGTTTGGGATCGGGATTCCTTGTCACACAAGAATTCCAAACAGACTGACCAGTGCCGGCGAAAGAATCTGTATGGCTACTTAAGAGCCGTATGGAGCCAATCCAGCCGTACGGTTGGTTGTCCAGATTCCCAGATTTTTTAGCCTTTTCCAATCCGTTCTATTGTGTGTGACCCAATAGGATTATACTAAGTTGGCAACGAGTCCGAACCATTCAGAACCCGTAAGTCATAAGCGGACTCTAGCAAGCCATTATGACTACCCAATTAGTATAACTTTTAAATTCCAAAGTAACCTTATAGAACATATCACAATCCTTTTGTCACGCGATATCATATTGGACATAAGTCATGGTCCGCGTCAACTTATGTTGTCCAATGCTTTCTCGATCCCGAGTAGATTGATATGAGCAAATGACATTGATCGCATCAATTCATTTGGGTACGGCCGTACACTATCATCTATCTCACTCATCGAGAGGCCAAGCGGATATCTCTCTTGAGAGAGTGACAAATCCCATCTTGACTTATCATTCTTCCCTACAAGAATCTGATTATGCTAATCGTAGCCTTTATAACCACCCGGTTATGAGCGTTTGAGTACGTCAAACATAATGTTCATCATGTGAAAGGCCATAATAATCTCAGGTCTTAGGATTCAAATGGTATGACTATTATGAGATTTAATTATGACATTTTGCCATGACATAAATCTCATAACGGGTCTATCCAGTACATTGTTCTCTAACAAGTACCCATAAGTTTAATCTACATCCTATGCACCATAATCATCATATGATTATCCATTAAACTCATGCTAGCTCTTTATAAGTGCTAGGGACAATGATTATTATAATAAACATGCAAAAGATATAATAATTGGGTTTGTTATCTCTATAACAATGAAGCTATGATATAACGCATAGGCCTTTCTCAAGGGCTGAGGGCATAATATGCAACAATCTCCCACTTGCACTAGGACCAATCCATGCGTATCCAATACCCATTGAGCTGGTTATGATCTCCATCATTATTGCAAGCAAGTTTATGTAACGCATAGGCCTTTCTCAAGGGCCGAGGGCATAATATCCAACAATCTCCCACTTGCACTAGGCCCAACAATGCGTATCCAATACCCATTGAGCTAGTTATGATCTCCATTATTATTGCAAGTAAGTTTTTGTTATCTCTATAACAATGAAGCTATGATATAATGCATAGGCCTTTCTCAAGGGCCGAGGGCATAATATCCAACAATCTCCCACTTGCACTAGACCCAATCAACGCGTATCCAATACCCATTGAGCTAGTTATGATCTCCATCATTATTGCAAGAAAGTTTATGTAAGATGATTATCCTTGTTATCATCATATGGTATTTTGCATATTTAGACATCTCCCATCTTTGACGATTTCTCGAATAAGATAGAAACGTCCGAGTATATGTTTAGATAATACATTAGCGCCTTGGATTGTGAAATAACAATTATTGACACAATGAAGGTACATTAAATTAGTGACACTAGAAATGATTTCTAGTTTACTAATTAATATCTTAATCCAAACAATTTTCTAGTTGCATCCCATGCCACTAGATACTCAACCTTTTGTAGAATAGTAATGGTGTATTTAGAACTCTTCTAACACCATTATTAAACATAAACATGTATTTATACTGCAATATTTATCTTTGTTGGTTTGTAAGAATGCATCTATGTAACTATTACAAGATCATCTTTCATTCCATCAAAGATCAACAATGCATCATTTAGTTCCTTTTCAAGTACAAAAGGATTAACTAGTGACTTTCACTAGGATCCGATTGGTATTATCTCATCTAAGTATATGAGACGTTCGGTCTTAGTACATTAACATGGCTTACATGATAGATCCAATTACCGAAGCATATGGAATCCTAATCATGTGCTCTTACTCATTGGTCTTCCAATAAGACTAAATCTTGTTAAGAGTAATGCCATCAGACTTTTGCAAGTAGCCTCTCCAAGAGTCTTGTATAGTGAACTTTTCACTATCTTGTCTATGTTCAGTACTTTGACTTCAACCAATCATCCTCTTAGATTTATCTCCATAAATCATTCCAAGGATATAGGCGGCTTTATCCAAGTCTTTCATTGAGAAATTCTTTCAGAATGAATTATATGTCAACCACATATATTTGTAGCGACCCCGCGGCCCGGAGTACGCGAGCTGGACGTCGACTCTAAACAATAAACTCTAAAATATTGAAGATAAAAATTTCCTTTTATACCAAAAGATGATAACACAAAGTTTTGAAATCCAACTGATCAACAGAATATAAACTAGTGTAAGCTCCACAAGCTCACACCCAAAATAATAAAATATACAAATTCTAATGACGTCAAGTTTGGTACAACTATTCCCAAAAAGGTTACACATTTATATAATGTAAACCCACCAATAACAACTTTCCCCAAAAGCTCAACCCTCGCGACGTCCTGTCTCGTGATCAGCGAGTCTAATCCTTTCCACCTGGGGGGGGTTAAGGAAAAACAAAGATAAAGGAAAAAGGGGTGAGATAAATCTCAATAAGTCACTAATGCAACTACATGACATGCTATGATGCAATAAGCAATAAACATTAATAAATATCACTTAGCACTTAGCATTTATCAATTAACAGATAGCAGCGGAAATAAACAATTAACAAAAGATATTAGATAAGGTTTTCCAACTGAAAGAACCAAATAAAGGTCGCTGCGCAGCTTCAATAATCAACAATCAACATCTTCATAGTAGCATGAAAGCTTGAAGAGAAAACCCCCGGTACCGGAACCAATAACCCATAATAGCAAGGGAATATGACACAAAGTCATATCCCAAACCGAACAGCTAGAATTCTCACAAAGGAGCTAGCTCATCTCACATCCAAGGCCAATCTGGAGGAGGGTAATAATTGGACAAAACAATGGTCGACATCATAATGGACTTGGCTTGTGCCATCATAATGTTTGGCATCACCCGAATCACACACAAATACCAGCTGGACTTTCAAGTAAAGGCTAAGTAATAAAATGTTAGCACGGTAAACAAATAATGATTCCAAAGTAGGGAACCGTTCCAAACAAATCACCAAAACAGTGCATCAATCCAACAATACATTAAAAAGATGTTCCGACAAACCCAAACCATTTTTAATCGGATTCAATAACACTATCGATTACAAAGGGATCATTCTCGAACACTAAAGCGTTCCACAACATTAACTTAAGTCAACTAGGGTGATACTTCGAGCCTAGATCGGGCTTGGACCTTAAAACAATTCAAAAACAAAGATACTCAGAACAGCTAGTATGGGCGGTCGCCCAAAACCAATACCAGAACACCATACCAACTGATGACCTGGGCGGTCTCCCAACCCAATAGTGGGCGGTCGCCCAAAACCAAGCTTCAAAAACCAATCAAACTGATGACCTGGGCGGTCGCCCAAGCCAAAAGTGGGCGGTCGCCCACAACCCCTGTTCTGCCGGAATTCGGCAAGGATGAACTGGGTTCTTCCAATTTCTTACCCAAAACCAATTTTCTCGCGAAGCAACACTCCCAAATTGATCCCCAAAGTACCCAAACAACAACTAACCAAAAAGGGGACCTTAACAACACCATTTATCAACCAAAGCCAATATCAAATCCCAACATTCATCAAAATCACCATTTTTAACCAAAAACCAAAATAAATTCCAAATAAATCCCAAACTCAATCAAACATCAAATATATCAACTAAAGCATTATATAAACATGAAATGAACATTTTAGCATAAAAATGGGGGAAAAGCAACTTACCCGGATTTTCTCAAAGGTGACGGAACTCGAAATTTCTTGGCTTCCTACGATCCTATCGACGATCTAAACACTTTTCATAAAATGAGAAATAAGAAAAGATGAGAGGAAGAGGAAGAAAATGAAGAGAGAAGGAGAGAAGAAAAACTTACCAATTGGAGAGAGAGAGAGAGAGAGTGTGCTGGGAGAGATGGAGTGAGGTGAGGGTGAAAGAGTGAGGGAGGTGAGGGAGGGAGTAGGGAGAATGATTTAAAAACTTACACATAGACCCCCTCCTTTAACAACTACCCAACTCAATACTCCCCACTAACAACTAAGACCCAATTCTCTACACTAGCACAATTAATCAAATAAAATGCTAGGCATAAATTATTATAACACATAAAATGCACACATAAATATTCAAATAAATAAATAATTTAAACCATTAATTAAGAAATAAAAAATAATTAAATATTTATTATTAGAAAATAGAGACGGGTTTTCGGGTCGTGACATTCACTCCCCCTTAAAAAAAATTCGACCTGAATTTTAATGAGACTTACCCGAATTAAAAAGCCACGGATATCTACGCTCCATCTCCTCTCGAAGCTCCCAAGTCGATTCCTCAACATTATGATTCCTCCAAAGAACTCTAACCAACGGAATGCTTTTGTTCCTCAACTCTTGGACCTTGGAATCTAAAATCCGAACCGGTCGTTCCTCGTAAGTCATATCAGGCTCTATATCCTTCGGTACCCTCGGTAAAACGTGAGAAGGATCATGAACATACTTCCGAAGCATAGAAACGTGAAAAACATTATGTAGCCGGTCCAAAGATGGCGGTAACGCAAGCCGATATGCTAGAAGTCCCACTTTCCCCAAAATCTCAAACGGTCCAACAAACCTCGGAGCTAATTTACCCTTCTTCCCAAACCTTCGAATACCAACCATCGGAGATACTTTCAAGAACACAAAATCTCCGGTCTGAAAACTAAGATCTCGCCTTCGGTTATCTGCATAGCTCTTATGTCGACTCTGGGCTGTTTTCAATCGATCCCGGATAACCCTACCAACTGTCGCGACCCCGACCCCGCGGGCCCGGAGTACGCGAGCTGGACGTCGACTTAAACAATAAACTCTAAAATAATGAAGATAAAAATTTCCTTTTATACCAAAAGATGATAACACAAAGTTTTGAAATCCAACTGATCAACAGAATATAAACTAGTGTAAGATCCACAAGCTCACACCCAAAATAATAAAATATACAAATTCTAATGACGTCAAGTTTGGTACAACTATTCCCAAAAAGGTTACACATTTATATAATGTAAACCCACCAATAACAACTTGCCCTAAAAGCTCAACCCTCGCGAGGTCCTGTCTCGTGATCAGCGAGTCTAATCCTTTCCACCTGGGGGGCTTAAGGAAAAACAAAGATAAAGGAAAAAGGGGTGAGATAAATCTCAATAAGTCACTAATGCAACTACATGACATGCTATGATGCAATAAGCAATAAACATTAATAAATATCACTTAGCAATTAGCATTTATCAATTAACAGATAGCAGCGGAAATAAACAATTAACAAAGGATATTAGCCAAGGTTTTCCAACTGAAAGAACCAAATAAAGGTTGCTGCGCAGCTTCAATAATCAACAATCAACATCTTCATAGTAGCATGAAAGCTTGAAGAGAAAACCCCCGGTACCGGAACCAATAACACATAATAGCAAGGGAATATGACACAAAGCCATATCCCAAACCGAACAGCTAGAATGCTCACAAAGGAGCTAGCTCATCTCACATCCAAGGCCAATCTGGAGGAGGGTA
Organism: Campanula takesimana; assembly: GCA_026119855.1. Classification (NCBI taxonomy): domain Eukaryota; kingdom Viridiplantae; phylum Streptophyta; class Magnoliopsida; order Asterales; family Campanulaceae; genus Campanula; species Campanula takesimana. The sequence continues at coordinate 848,707 of JAOWBW010000556.1, forward strand.
ATAATTGGGCAAAACAATGGTCGACATCATAATGGACTTGGCTTGTGCCATCATAATGTTTCGCATCGCCCGAATCACACACAAATACCAGCTGGACTTTCAAGTAAAGGCTAAGTAATAAAATACTAGAACGGTAAACAAATAATGATTCCAAAGTAGGGAACCGTTCCAAACAAATCACCAAAACGGTGCATCAATCCAACAATACATTAAAAAGATGTTCCGACAAACCCAAACCATTTTTAATCGGATTCAATAACACAATCGATCACAAAGGGATCATTCTCGAACACTAAAGCGTTCCACAACATTAACTTAAGTCAACTAGGGTGATACTTCGAGCCTAGATCGGGCTTGGACCTTAAAACAATTCAAAAACAAAGATACTCAGAACAGCTAGTATGGGCGGTCGCCCAAAACCAATACCAGAACACCATACCAACTGATGACCTGGGCGGTCGCCCAACCCAATAGTAGGCGGTCGCCCAAAACCAAGCTTCAAAAACCAATCAAACTGATGACCTGGGCGGTCGCCCAAGCCAAAAGTGGGCGGTCGCCCACAACCCCTGTTCTGCCGGAATTCGGCAAGGATGAACTGGGTTCTTCCAATTTCTTACCCAAAACCAATTGTCTCACGAAGAAACACTCCCAAATTGATCCCCAAAGTACCCAAACAACAACTAACCAAAAAGGGGACCTTAACAACACCATTTATCAACCAAAGCCAATATCAAATCCCAACATTCATCAAAATCACCATTTTTAACCAAAAACCAAAATAAATTCCAAATAAATCCCAAACTCAATCAAACATCAAATATATCAACTAAAGCATTATATAAACATGAAATGAACATTTTAGCATAAAAATGGGGGAAAAGCAACTTACCCGGATTTTCTCAAAGGTGACGGAACTCGAAATTTCTTGGCTTCCTACGATCCTATCGACGATCTAAACACTTTTCATAAAATGAGAAAATAAGAAAAGATGAGAGGAAGAGGAAGAAAATGAAGAGAGAAGGAGAGAAGAAAAATTTACCAATTGGAGAGAGAGAGAGAGAGTGTGCTGGGAGAGATGGAGTGAGGTGAGGGTGAAAGAGTGAGGGAGGTGAGGGAGGGAGTAGGGAGACTGATTTAAAAACTTACACATAGACCCCCTCCTTTAACAACTACCCAACTCAATACTCCCCACTAACAACTAATACCCAATTCTCTACACTAGCACAATTAATCAAATAAAATGCTAGGCATAAATTATTATAACACATAAAATGCACACATAAATATTCAAATAAATAAATAATTTAAACCATTAATTAAGAAATAAATAAATAATTAAATATTTATTATTAGAAAATAGAGACGGGTTTTCGGGTCGTGACATTCACTCCCCCTTAAAGAAAATTCGACCCGAATTTTAACGAGATTTACCCGAATTAAAAAGCCACGGATATCTACGCTCCATCTCCTCTCGAAGCTCCCAAGTCGATTCCTCAACATTATGATTCCTCCAAAGAACTCTAACCAACGGAATGCTTTTGTTCCTCAACTCTTGGACCTTGGAATCTAAAATCCGAACCGGTCGTTCCTCGTAAGTCATATCAGGCTCTATATCCTCCGGTACCCTCGGTAAAACGTGAGAAGGATCATGAACATACTTCCGAAGCATAGAAATGTGAAAAACATTATGTAGCCGGTCCAAAGATGGCGGTAACGCAAGCCGATATGCTAGAAGTCCCACTTTCCCCAAAATCTCAAACGGTCCAACAAACCTCGGAGCTAATTTACCCTTCTTCCCAAACCTTCGAATACCAACCATCAGAGATACTTTCAAGAACACAAAATCTTCGGTCTGAAAACTAAGATCTCGCCTTCGGTTATCTGCATAGCTCTTATGTCGACTCTGGGCTGTTTTCAATCGATCCCGGATAACCCTACCAACTGTCGCGACCCCGACCCCGTGGGCCCGGAGTACGCGAGCTGGACGTCGACTTAAACAATAAACTCTAAAATAATGAAGATAAAAATTTCCTTTTATACCAAAAGATGATAACACAAAGTTTTGAAATCCAACTGATCAACAGAATATAAACTAGTGTAAGATCCACAAGCTCACACCCAAAATAATAAAATATACAAATTCTAATGACGTCAAGTTTGGTACAACTATTCCCAAAAAGGTTACACATTTATATAATGTAAACCCACCAATAACAACTTGCCCTAAAAGCTCAACCCTCGCGACGTCCTGTCTCGTGATCAGCAAGTCTAATCCTTTCCACCTGGGGGGGGGGTTAAGGAAAAACAAAGATAAAGGAAAAGGGGTGAGATAAATCTCAATAAGTCACTAATGCAACTACATGACATGCTATGATGCAATAAGCAATAAACATTAATAAATATCACTTAGCACTTAGCATTTATCAATTAACAGATAGCAGCGGAAATAAACAATTAACAAAGGATATTAGCCAAGGTTTTCCAACTGAAAGAACCAAATAAAGGTCGCTGCGCAGCTTCAATAATCAACAATCAACATCTTCATAGTAGCATGAAAGGTTGAAGAGAAAACCCCCGGTACCGGAACCAATAACCCATAATAGCAAGGGAATATGACACAAAGTCATATCCCAAACCGAACAGCTAGAATGCTCACAAAGGAGCTAGCTCATCTCACATCCAATGCCAATCTGGAGGAGGGTAATAATTGGGCAAAACAATGGTCGACATCATAATGGACTTGGCTTGTGCCATCATAATGTTTCGCATCGCCCGAATCACACACAAATACCAGCTGGACTTTCAAGTAAAGGCTAAGTAATAAAATACTAGAACGGTAAACAAATAATGATTCCAAAGTAGGGAACCGTTCCAAACAAATCACCAAAACGGTGCATCAATCCAACAATACATTAAAAAGATGTTCCGACAAACCCAAACCATTTTTAATAGGATTCAATAACACAATCGATCACAAAGGGATCATTCTCGAACACTAAAGCGTTCCACAACATTAACTTAAGTCAACTAAGGTGATACTTCGAGCCTAGATCGGGCTTGGACCTTAAAACAATTCAAAAACAAAGATACTCAGAACAGCTAGTATGGGCGGTCGCCCAAAACCAATACCAGAACACCAGACCAACTGATGACCTGGGCGGTCGCCCAACCCAATAGTGGGCGGTCGCCCAAAACCAAGCTTCAAAAACCAATCAAACTGATCACCTGGGCGGTCGCCCAAGCCAAAAGTGGGCGGTCGCCCACAACCCCTGTTCTGCCGGAATTCGGCAAGGATGAACTGGGTTCTTCCAATTTCTTACCCAAAACCAATTTTCTCACGAAGCAACACTCCCAAATTGATACCCAAAGTACCCAACACAACAACTAACCAAAAAGGGGACCTTAACAACACCATTTATCAACCAAAGCCAATATCAAATCCCAACATTCATCAAAATCACCATTTTTAACCAAAAACCAAAATAAATTCCAAATAAATCCCAAACTCAATCAAACATCAAATATATCAACTAAAGCATTATATAAACATGAAATGAACATTTTAGCATAAAAATGGGGGAAAAGCAACTTACCCGGATTTTCTTAAAGGTGACGAAACTCAAAATTTATTGGCTTCCTACGATCCTATCGACGATCTAAACACTTTTCATAAAATGAGAAATAAGAAAATATGAGAGGAAGAGGAAGTGGAAGAAAATGAAGAGAGAAGGAGAGAAGAAAAACTTACCAATTGGAGAGAGAGAGAGAGTGTGTGCTGGGAGAGATGGAGTGAGGTGAGGGTGAAAGAGTGAGGGAGGTGAGGGAGGGAGTAGGGAGAATGATTTAAAAACTTACACATAGACCCCCTCCTCTAACAACTACCCAACTCAATACTCCCCACTAACAACTAAGACCCAATTCTCTACACTAGCACAATTAATCAAATAAAATGCTAGGCATAAATTATTATAACACATAAAATGCACACATAAATATTCAAATAAATAAATAATTTAAACCATTAATTAAGAAATAAATAAATAATTAAATATTTATTATTATAAAATAGAGACAGGTTTTCGGGTCGTGACAATATTAGACTAGGAATAATGTTATGCTCCCACTAAATTTATTGTAATCACAAGTCTCATATTTGATGAATTCAAACTCTTTGAATACTACATCAAAATTAAATTTCACTCCAAGTAGTTTGCTTCAATCCATCTCATGGATTTCGGCAACTTGCATATTTTATTAGAATTTTATGGATCAATCAAAACTTTTAGGTTGTATTAAACACATCATAAAGTAAGTTCTTGTTAAGGAAAACTCCCTCCGTCCCACCTTACTTGAGACCTAAGAAGTGGGCACAATAACTAAGGAAAAATAATAAAATACAGAAAATGTGTGGTACAAAATTAAGAGAGAAAATGAGTGGGGTTAATGGTAGGTTGATTGAATGGATTGTGTGGTGGAAAATGAGGAGAGATAATGAGTGAGTGAGGTAGATTGAATATAGAATTATAAAAAGATTACCATTTTAGGAAGTCTCAAGTGAAGTGGGACGGACCAAAATGGAAATAAGTCTCAAGTGAGGTGGGACGGAGGGAGTATAGTTTTGACATCCATCTGTCATATTTCATATTCAAAATATGAGGTCATGATAATAAGAATTCTAATAACATTAAGCATGACTACGGGTGATAAAGTTTCATCATAATCGACATTATGAATTAACTTTACTCAATTAGTCGTGTTTTATCAATATGAACCTTGTGATCCATGTCCGTTTTCTCCAAGAAAACTCATTTTCTATTTTTTGGTTTTTAAGCCTTAGGGTAGAACGATCAAGTTCGAAACTTGATTATGATACATGGATTGCACGTTTAGATTTTATGACTCCAAGTCATTGATCTAAATCCGGAGCGGACATTGCATCTTGATAGGTAATAGGTCAATCATTCACAATGATATCTTCCTTATTACTTTCTGTTACGAGAAATCAATATTTCTTGTTATAGATAGTATCCTATCATATATGCAAATAACTTGTGTATACTTGAACGAATTTCCACAACTCCTTGTGAATATTTGTTCAACTTCCATCTTAGGTTTTATGTCATTTTCTGGGTCTCGATCTCTTCGAGATACATTTACTCCCACTAGTTCTTTAGAGATAAACGATTTATCTAGAAAGTGCTACTTAGAGTAACAAACGATTTGTACTCTAAAGGGTGTAAAATTAATATCATTAAGATATCCCATGAAAATACATTAACTAGATTTAAATGTGATTTTGTCAAAGACAACACATTTCACAAAAGTATCACGTCACAAATCTTTATGAAAAACAAACCATGTTTTCTTTCATTCCATATCTAGTATGGTATAACGAACCTCCTTAGATGAAACAATAACGATCCAAACTTTCACAATATAAATATAATCCATAAACTAGGGAAATCCCAAACGTCAACACAAGTTTAAATCCAACGTTAACATTCAACGGCTAGTTTACTCTAACCATAAATCAAAATAATGCGGAAGCGTAACTAATATTCAAATCCCAACGGCTAGTACAACCCACTAGCTCAACACAAAACAAAAATAATTTCCTAAACTCCTTGATAACCACGGACTTCCCTTCCTTGCAATCCATCTAGATCCTTAGTCTTTACCTGGGAAAAATAATATAAGAAGGGGTGAGCGAACAATGCTCAGTAAGTTCATACGGGATCTCTCCGGGTACTAAGAATAGATGACCGAAAGAACGGAGCCAAACAATTATATTTCAATGAAAGGCTAATCATCAATAATCTTAACTGTACACATTCAAAATACAGTCACAATACTTAAGAAGTTGTGGCCCTATCACAAGTTCGTCAATTCCATAGTTTCAAACACCTTCTCAGGGTATTACACCTTTTCAGGGTGTTAAGAGAATAAGAGACCTTACACCTTTTCAGGGTGCTCCCTTATTATGATATATCATGATAATCAAAGTACTTCATCAAGTAGCAATTTAAAAGTCTAAGTTCTTTTCAATCAAACTAGACAATCTTAGTCCTTTTCAATCAGACTAATTCCTGCTAAGTCCTTTTCAATCAGACAAAGCTACTGCACCTGTTTCAATTAGATACAGTATAGTTCACATAGTATTCCAAGTACAAGAATACATAAGTCAATTTCAATTCACTTGGATACCCATTGAACAACATACATCAAGGGTAAGATAATCAATAGATGTTATATCAACATCGGAGTTCAAATGCTACCGGCCATTAGTAGCTACTCTTGAAAGAATTATGAGGATCCTACATTAAAGGACGAATCTCAAATGCTTAAGGAACGTAATCCCTTACCTTGGGTTGCGTTATTCCTCTTAGCGAATCCTTGCGCACGAATCTACAATCATGCATCAAATACTTCTTACGACAAGTAATACTATTTACTTCCGTCCCCAAATACTTTCCTTTTACTTTCTTAACCTTATGAGTTTATCTTCTTAAACCCCTTTAAGGTTGATATACATTCTAGGGTTTGTTCTACCCATTAATTGTCTTCCCAAAATACCCTCTTTAGTTTACTAAAATACCCCTATGGTTTCACTATCTCTATTCCCAATTAACATGTTTTAGGATTGCATTATTCCCATTAAAACACTATTCACAGCTTGCAAAGTTACTATTCACAGCATGCACTATTCACAGCACACAACACACACTGTTTTCACCTTTTAAAACACATACATACACGCATAACACACACACATATTTTGTACACACACACGCACATACTGCAAACACACGCACACCATCAGCACACACCAACACACACACACACACGCCCACTACACACACGCACACACAACACACATATTAACCCTAATCAATTCCCTTCTCAAATATCAATCTTATAAACCCTAGTTCATCTTTAGGGTTAGGGTTTCAATTCCGATTTCATACTTTTCTACGTGGCTAAACGGAGAATCAAAGCTTAGAGGGTAGGGTTTTTACCTTAATCGCTTCCCTCCCTTTTCTCTTCTTCTTCTTCTTCTTCTTCTTCTTCTTTTCCTTCTCCGGCCTCTCTCCCTCTCTCTGCGTTCTTTCTTCTCTCTGCCGCAGCCTCTCTTTCTCTCCCCGTTCTTTTCTTTTTTGTTGATATAATAATTAGGTTGGGAATAAAAGGTTTATATATATACTAGGGTTTTCCATTCCCTAAAATAAAAGGATTCCTAATCTCTATTGGGTTTGAAATAACTTGGGCCCAAGGTAAAAATCCAATTCTTACTCTTACTTAATTAAGCCTAAAATAATAAAAGAGTTCACAAAATAAAATAAATAATTGGCCCAAGGCCGGTTATTACAGAAACTAAATTTAGTCTAGACGCAGCTGTTTCCAGCATATAATCCAGAAGGTTAATTTAAAGATCAGTTTGATTTATTATGAGGCGAAAAACAGCAGTTTGCAGACACTCTGCAGGTTTCTGTAAACAGGGACCGTGCGGCTCATTACTAGGCATATGCCTAAATAGCAACCGTATGGATGTTGTTTTCAGATTATGCTTTTCTTATTCTGCAGACTTTCTGCAGAATTCTCGTAAAGTCCAGGGCTCAAATATTCATTACTTTGATCATATCAGAGTATACTAATACTTTGACATGAGATACTGAAATCTTTTCCAAGCATCATTATTTTAGTGAACTACATACATCAATATGTATTAATCCAAGAGAGTACTTCCTTTCACTACTATTAGTAAAAGGTGTCTTGATCAATTTCTAAGATTCACATATATGACATGATTCGAAATCATGTGAATTTAAAAGTTCATCCCATGGAATTTTAGATATGTGTTTCTTATCATTTGATATAGACATCAATGCTTTTAAAAATGTAACACTTACATCCTTAGTTTCAGATTTCCATTATTTATGTTATGCGTATTATTTTGTTCTTCCAAGATAAGGATATAAAGTTCCATTGTATGATTAACAAAAATCATATTTAATAGAACACTTTCTTATTCGAAATAAGAAATATCCATAATCTTCTAGTGAAGAAACCAAAATAATATTTCTACTTAAAGTGGGAACATCACAACATTTGTTCAAAACAAATATGAACCCACTAGCTAAAGACACTTCGCAAGTTCCTATGATTAATGTTGCAACCAACAACAACAACAACAACAAAAACAACAAAGCCTTATTCACAAAATAATTTGGGGTCGGCTAACATGAATCCTCATATGTCATCGTGATAAAAGGAAGAGAGAGAGAGAAAGAGAAAGAGAGAGAGAGAGAGAGAGAGAGAGAGGAAAAAGATGGAGAACATAAAATAAAATAAATAAATAAATAATAATAATAATAATAAAAAGTACGATCAACCCCCATCATTCACATGAATTTTCGCCCTCCACTCCGGCCTCTTCAATGCCACATCTTCATCCACTCCGAGTAAACTCATATCATTTTCAATTACCTTAATCCAAGTTTGCTTGGGTCTTCCCCTACCCCTCGCCATTTTATCACTTCTCCACTCTTCATGCCTCCTAACCGGTGCATCACTCGGTCTCCGTCTCACATGACCAAACCACCTTAGACGATGCTCCCTCATTTTATCCTCAATGGGCGTAACTCCTACTTTACCTCTGATCACCTCATTTCTCAATCGATCTTTTCTTGTATGCCCACACATCCTTCGTAGCATACGCATCTCCGCTACATTCATCTTATGAATATGACACTGTTTCACGGCCCAACATTCAGTGCCATAAAGCAGTGCAGGCCTAATTGCCGTACGATAGAATTTTCCCTTTAATCTATTTGGCATTCCACGATCACAAAGAAACCCTGTGGCACTCTTCCACTTCAACTAACCTGCTTTAATCCTATGAGCCACATCTCCATCCAATTCTCCATCTTTTTGGATAATAGATCCAAGATAGAGAAAGAACTCGGAAGCTTGGAAAATCTTTCCATCGAATGTGATCACTCCTGCCTCTCTGCTTCCAACTTTGCTAAATTTACACTTTATATATTCAGTTTTGCTTCTGATTAACCTAAAACCTCGAGATCCAAAAGTGCGTCTCCACAACTCCAATTTACTTTCAACACCTTCTTTTGTCTCATCAATCAGCACAAGAACTTAGAAGTAGAATTTTAACATAAATACTTGAAACGGTAGTCCTACTACCCTTCCTTTTGATCTTTTAATTCAAATTGTAATTCTTCCAATGGTCAATCATATTTTCATGGTAGCAATTACATCCTCAGGATTTAGGTTTTGGCCACAAATATTTTCTTTAGGCTTGACAACTCTTGTCATGCCTCTATCTTTAATCCTTGTCTTTATTAACCTTTAGAGTTTGAGAATGTTTCCATTTGATATTAAGACTTAGCATTTTTAAACATCAAATGTCGCTCATGAATCATTATAAAATCCGTTTGTTAGTTCCAAACTAACTTGATAACCAAGCCATCTAAGGTAATTAATATGTTTCTCCATGTTCAAAACATGAGAACTTATCAACTTATCTTTCATTCATCAAATGAATGTTAGGCTCTAATCAATCTCAAACTTTTTCTTGTCTTTCTTGCTTGTAGGAACGCTTCCTACGCGATTGCTTATCACATAAGCATCAATATGTTTTAGATACTTCTAAAGTTCTAAACATGTGGTAGCAAATCATAGGACAATTGACATCTTATAGAACCATCCACATGTTTCTAATCAATGTCTTTGTCCATCCTTAAGGCATTAGGTTTCTTAGGAATAGGATTTATTAAGAATTCATAACTTCCGTTTTTTCTTTAGAACATTTCTTAAGCTCATGACTAGGTCAAGGAAGTTAATCTTATTCTCTTTAAGTGAGGTCAATCGCAGTTATTATACATGATTAAAGTTTAACACATTCTACAAAAATATGCAAATAAATATACACATATATTTCATACCATTATCATTTAGAGATATTTAATGTATTTCATAAATACTCCCACTAAATTATACACCTTCAAATACAATAATGTATAATATAATTTAAGTGGGCTAAGATCCATATTTCACTTAACTTTGAGTCGGCTTTGGCACGACTGTTCAAAATAAGTTATTTAGGTAGATAACTCCTTATCAATCACATCATATGTGACTCTTAGACCTTTATGAGATTGTTAGACATCTTATGTCAAATATGTTTTAATCTCATCTTGTGCCTTAGGTCCATAACCCTTATGATAGCCTAATTAAGTCAAACCACGTTAAACATATAGCAAACTCTCATTCACTCATCTTGCTCATACACTGATAGAATTAATGCACCTCGCTTTGGCAGAGCCCACATAAAAATACACGGTGTACTCACAAGTGTTTTAATAATGGATTGGCACTTGACTTATGTTTTAACGAAGTTTCTTTGTATAGAGATATGCATCATATATTTAATTATGTCAAACATAATATAATATAGTCTTTGCATAGAGATGTTAACTAATCAAATTAATTAACAGAAGCAAAATCTTGTGATTCAATTATGAAGCAACATCATGGGGACGGAATCTAAATTATCTGTAAACAATTTATAGATCGGATATTTCATTCGCATTCCCAGAAACAAGGTGTAAGCCTGCCATTGGTCTATGCAATGAATTAATCCAAATTTAGTTTCCTTCTCTGCAAACAATTTTCACTTTGTTCATAGGGTTAAATTCTGAAACTTTGAATCCGAAGAACATCTATAAGTTGAGAGCACAAAACGCACGGTTGAAACTAAGCCAAAAGGCATCCACATTCCCGTACTAAGATCAAGAAACCAAGTAACTTCTCCATACGGTCGATACTAAGCCAAAAGGCATCCACATTCCCATATAGATTGGTCACGTGTTTCAAGACCTTTTCATTGTCTCTTAAGCTCAAAGATTACAGCAATCCTAAACTCTTTATAATTCTGATTTCTGCAATTCTTTTCTGGATTTTCAATTGAAAACTGTTTCAGGAAACACGGTTTCGAAAACCAGCCGTCTGACAGCAGTTTCAGTTTCCAGATTCGAATTCTGTAAACAATTTACAGAACAATCTGAACACCAGAAAACAAAGAAACTTTCTGGAATTTTGGCCTGGCGCCGTACGGCAGTCACCAGCCGTACGGCTGCCTTTCCCAGATTCCCAGAACTTTCAATTTTTTAGAAATTCGATCAATCCCCTTATCGTGTTCATACATAATCAGATTATAATAACACGAAATTACAGATTACGAATTTTAACCCATCTAATTCATATAATCAATAACCAATTTATTCCACATACAAATTAGATCAAGATCATCAATAAATATAATCCAATTATAACATGATAATCTAAGCATGCGATTATACATATGAATCCAATTAATATTACAATCACATCTCCCGATATTGTCATGCTCATAAATTTTTATATATAATATATAAAACTCAAATCACACATTCATCTTTATCATCATGCAAAATCATATAATCGAATTAAATAATTTAAACATGATATATTAAGATAATCAATGATGAACGGGGCTCTGATACCACTGTTGGGTTTTGATGCACCATGCGCAGAGGAATAAACATAAGTAAAAACACCCATGAGCCCCGATCCGTGCATGTTGATTAAATTAAATACAAGATGAAAGAAAACATACCCTTGAAGATCGAATCCATGAACACGGACTTTGAGGTACTAACGCAAACACCCTCTATCGGTATCCACACGTCGAACGGATATCAAGAACACCTTGTTGATCTAGATTGCTAGACCCAAGGCATGGTGAAGAAACGATTTCTTCATAGGAATTATTTTGCTTCATTGATTATTGTATTTTGATGATCATGGATCACAAAATAAATAATCCTACCTCTCTATAATATATTTTTTCTAAAACAATTGTTATTGATTTCCAAAATCAACATTAGGGGCTATCAAACCCGGCTGCATATATTTATATGAGGGTTTGACCTAATTCCGTTTGGGATCGGGATTCCTTGTCATACAAGAATTCCAAACAGACTGACCAGTGCCAGCGAAAGCATCCGTACGGCTACTTAAGAGCCGTATGGAGCCAATCCAGCCGTACGGTTGGTTGTCCAGATTCCCAGATTTTTCAGCCTTTTCCAATCCGTTCTATTGTGTGTGACCCAATAGGATTATACTATGTTGGCAACGAGTCCGAACCATTCAGAACCCGTAAGTCATAAGCGGACTCTAGCAAGCCATTATGACTACCCAATTAGTATAACTTTGAAAGTCCAAAGTAACCTTATAGAACATATCACAATCCTTTTGTCACGCGATATCATATTGGATATAAGTCATGGTCCACGTCAACTTATGTTGTCCAATGCTTTCTTGATCCCGAGTAGATTGATATGAGCAAATGACATTGATCGCATCAATTCATTTGGGTACGGCCGTACACTATCATCAATCTCACTCATCGAGAGGCCAAGCAGATATCTCTCTTAAGAGAGGGACAAATCCCATCTTGACATATCATTCTTCCCTATAAGAATCCGATTATGCCAATCATAGCCTTTATAACCACCCGGTTAAGGGTAGCATTTGAGTACGTCAAACATAATGTTCATCATGTGGAAGACCATAATAATCTCAGGTCTAAGGATTCAAATGGTATGACTATTATGAGATTTAATTATGACATTTGACCGTGACATAAATCTCATAACGGGTCTATCCAGTACATTGTTCTCCAACAAGTACCCATAAGTTTAATCCACATCCAATGCACCATAATCATCATATGATTATCCATTAAACTCATGCTAGCCCTTCATAAGTGCTAGGGACAATGATTATTATAATAAACATGCAAAAGATATAATAATCAGGTTTGTTATCTCTATAACAATGAAGCTATGATATAAAGCATTGGCCTTTCTCAAGGGCCGACGGCATAATATCCAACAGAACAATGGTGACAAGTTCGGCCGCCATCGCTCGAACAAAATATTATTGTTCGATCACCTTTGGCTGAACATGTTCCCATCGTTTGGTCGATAGTTCCTGTCACACCCCGAAAATTTCTAATTCCATAAATATCAAAATGTGACAGTTTACAGCTCTAAAATACTATACAAAGCCTCACTAATCATCTCAAAATGCTCCGAATCAAATCCTCACTGCCCCGAACCTCGGTCAATCGCCAACTGCAAAAGTCAAACTGGAGGGGGGTGAGCTGGGAGACTCAGTAAGAAAGGGGATACACAATATCACAGAAGCCAATGGAACACAAACACCAAATAACAATGTCCATGAAATTATAAATATGGACATGTCAATAAGACCCATTTCATAAACCGAATAACTGATCAATCATTCTTTACAGTCCGATGTACTAATTATATTCGGGCCCAGTGGCTTAACCAAATTAACCGAATTGTTGGCCGCCCTCGACGGAGCCGGACCCAACACAAACACAATAACCAATAACCAAATCCACTGCGACCGTCACATAATTAGCTACATCGCAACTGTTCCATATAACAAATCTCATATTTGAGAACCAATTAACACATAAATCATGCTTTTCAAATAATCATAACATTAACCGAGCAAGTTCAATTCCAAAGCAATAATCAAATGGGACCAAACAAATGAACTACGTATCAATAAAATGGAGTACTACGATAAGACGAGTATAAAAGAAAATGACACAGAATCAATACTGCGTAGTCTCCCTTACCTCAAAAGGATTAAAATCGGATAACCAAAATATTTCTCAATCGAACCCGAAGCCTTTGTCCCCAAAAACAATACTACTATTCATGTACACGCTTTATATTCCCATTCCAGACACTATATGGCTTATATACTTCCTTGAACTCAACTCAGATGAGTCACCACACAAAAGGATACTAACATCTCCTAGTTAAACCCATGCAAGGCCACGTCCTACTAACAATATTTGTTAACTAAACACTTGCTGTCAACTTTTCCATACATGCACAATAGCCATGGGTCCCACCAAAAGAAACTCATGATGTTCTACTACTAACTAAATCCATCCCATACTTACTTATTTTTATTTTTCGATCCGTCCCAAAATGTCGTGCTTAATTTCAGGATGTCATAGTTCCTGAACATGTTCAATTTGTTCGGCCGGTATCAATTGAACAGTAAGACGAGATATT